>SCLH01062575.1:0-16937 GCA_004367855.1 Oikopleura vanhoeffeni
ATGTCACAGTACAGATAAGGACAGCGGAGTTTGACTGGCAAGGAAATGGGCCTAAGGCCGCTACAGCTGGAATGGTCACGTGTCTGAACTTTTAAGGCTGAACAGCTGCGTAGGCTCAAGATTTCCGTCAGGAAAAACAGGCTGTGTAGATTTCTGTCTTTTGGTGAATATAGCCACAAGGAATAACCTATAAATAGAAACATTAGTACCGGGATTAAGCTGTCCTTAAAGCTTGGTCAAGAGACCTGTAAAACCTATTCTCAGAATTACTATAAACTAACCGCTCTAGCTCGAACAAGATTATTTCTCTGAATGAGAGTGACACTCGCGAATATTAAATATTTCGCTTGGCTGATTTGCCCTCAGGCTTTGTTACTTAAAAACATTGTCGGAATGTTAATAGGACAGTTTTAACATCTGTATTATAAATGTCGTTCCCCCACTACAAAAATGGAAAAGCTAGCTTTTTCAGTTTGACAATGTGATATGTAACTTAGTCTTTCTTAGGTTATTAGTCACCTGTTAATAGGATTGATGAACGTGTCCTGAACCTCTTGCGTTATTGTTTCTTTCACCTCGCTGAAGTGACTTGAAAGAGTCTCGTCTGGAGCCAGCTTTCGACCGGTTGGTAAACATTTCCTGTTTTTCCATCTTTCGTTCTCGAGAGAATTTTGACTCGTAGGCGTCTTTTTCTATCATATGGCCTAGTTTCGGATTGCCGTAGGCAACTAATCGGCCGTTTTTCACAACTTCAACAGTATTTGCCCATGCTGGTCTTGGACGCTTTATTGGTCCTTTATTTGGATCCATAGATAGGCAAACTTAATAATAAAATATATTATTTTGAAACAATAATTAAGCTGTACCGTGAAAAATGGGCATGAGTTGTGTGAGTGATAGTTTGAAAAATATAACTTCAAATATAAAAATTTTAAATTTTATTCGAAAAAAATTAAAAAAAAAATGGAATATATGATTTTGAAAAAAAAAATTTCTATTTTTAATACCGAAATTCATTTTGTGATCCAGCATCAGCAATGGATTTTCCTTGTCAGGGTAAAATTTACAGATTTTGTTAATAGCATCAGGTCTTCCTGAATTTTTAACTTTTTCTGTTAGCGCCTCGCAATCAGCCGTTGCTAACCACCTAGTGTACCCTAAACGGTCATTCAAGAACTTTTTGTACAGGTAGTTATTGTAAACTGCCTGGCGTGCTAGCTTGGCAAATTCATCTGGTGAATTTTTAGCTGCATCAAGTTGACTTTTTGTAACTTCTTTTGAAATTACTGCCTTGAATTTTCTCTCCTCGCTATTCGCGTGCTCCTCGAAAATCATTTTTCGGTTCCAAGCGGGAGATTGAATATCTCTATCCTCTAAAGGCCCTGACAAGTCAATTTTAGCTAAAACCTCGGCTAGGCTGCCCCCGTCATCGCAAAATAGGGCGAAGTTTAACCAGACCTTTTTAAGTCTACTTGGGCTGACTTTTTGTAAATCTCTTGATTTCTCAGAAAGATTTGCAAAAATAGCATAAAACTCGGGAAACTCCATTAGATTTCTAATGTCATGTTCCTTAATTAGCTCATTGAATCTCTGGGCTTTTAGGACCAAAAGTTTCATTTTATCCAAATGGATCGACATTGGGGTATCACGTTGACTGAATTGCTGGATGTTGTCCCAGTGCAAGATGATGGTCTCAATCGGAGCGTGTTTGATGATACACAACAGGTAAGCCTCATTTCCGAGTCTTTCTCTGCGTTTCATTCGGCCCGGCGTTTCCCTTAACCCACATACTCATTTTGGTAATCTATTACCAGCTCGACTCCGGAGCGCTTAAATTTATATAGTTGCCATTATCGGATTAACTTCATATTTACAATGCTTAGCTTTTTCACAATTCCTGATCTCTTGGTGCTAAAATGATTTCTCTATCTTGTTTACTTCTTGAGATAAAGCAACTTTGTCGCGTCGAAATTTCGCACATGAAAAGTTTAGATGAGTTTTTGAAAGTTGAGAAATCTTCTGAAAAATAAATAAACGCCTTTCACCAGATAGAATTTTTGATTTAATTTTTGTGTCCAAAAATCAAAGATTTTCATTCATAGATTCGAAAAAAATTACTTTATTTTTGATTTTCTCACCTCAAAATATTTTCAATTTTTTCTCTTANTATTGATATGTAAAACTAAAATCATCACCGGTTTTCTTTAAATTATCAAGTTACGGCAATTTTACGTTTTTCAAAGTTAAACGGATGAAAAAAAACATTTTTCGTAATTACGAAAGCGTTATTTATATTTTTTTATGGGCACAAATTTGTTTGACCTTTCCAATGAGTCTACTATGTCTACCATAACTTGCCCAGGAAGAAAAATATGATTTTTCAAAGTTAGCTGGTAATAAATTACCACCATCTGAGTTGGTCGTTGTTCAGAAAATCTGAGCATGTGGGTTAATGGAATTTATATTAAAATTTTATTTCAATTTATTAATATTTCCAAAAAAAAATCTGCTATTTTCATCAACCATTTATAACAAAAAAATTTTATTTTACGTGTTTATTAACGAACCTTCAATAGTAGTTTCGTCGTAGTTTATCTCGTCATTTGTCTCATCGACGTACAAAGATAAATCGAGTCCCCCTGGGGCTGTACCAGCTGAAGTTGAGTCGTTGATACTGACGTCGTCGCCCAAATCGTCAAAATCCCGTTGACTTTCGTTCTAGGATAAATATGTAACGTAGATATCTTGGCAATTATTGGGAAAAATTAAATCCTTCTTAAAAATATTTTTAACAAATTATCTGGCTTTTTAATTTTTCAAAAAATTTTTTGAGAGAAAAATAATATTAAATTTACCCCCATGAGTGCTTCTTCGTCGAAGTCTTTATTTGAATTTTGAATGTCTTCCTCGAAGTCAGCATCGTGAAATGAGTTGTTTTCGATCGATTTGATACTTGAGTCTTCAACCGTGAGACCGATTATAGACTTGTCTTTAAAGATTTCGGACATTCTAAGCTAATAGACCTGTAGTTAAAATATGGCGAATAGTTTTACTTAAATGATCTTATTAAATGGTCGTTTTTGTGTTGTAAGCACAAAATTATTTGTGAAAAAAAATAAAATTTTCAAATCAAATGTAATGAAAAAATTTTACTTTGAATTTTTACAAAATTTATATTATTTGAGTCTTTAAATTGACCTTGAGTTCTACAAGAATCATTTCTAGATAGAATTGAATTAATTGTAGGACTTTTACGATTGGACTATTCCTATCTCGCCTCTGATTGGCTCAAATCCTAATATTTGTTTTTGCAAATTATAATTCGTCAATTTTGTCCGTTCACGGTCAATTTAACTTCAAATATTATAAATTTTACTACGAGAAAATTTTAATTTTCCTTGATAATGTTCGAGAAAAATTTTCTAAGCCTATAAGAAGCTTTCATTAAGTGATCTTTAAATTTTTGATCAGAGGTGAGTCTCAGAGAAAACATTTTTTTTGACAGTCAGTAGGAATTAATAATTAATAAGCGATTTTAGTCACTTAATTGGTCGAGGTAATCTTGCATTTCCTGTCGGACTCTGTCGTAGTGGAATCTCACCGGTAATCGTCCCATGAGGTTCAATTCCTGAATAATACCCGCTTTTTGTTCTGCCCATTGAAATTCGACGTTTGGGATTTGAGAAGTTATATTCTCTACCAAAAACAACCATTGATGACCCTTTTTCAAGTGTAACATAATTGTACTTAAAAATAATAATTTTTAATTTTGGAAAAACCCTTTATATAAACTGATTTTGAGTAAAATCTAAACTGACTTTTGAGTCAAGAGAAATGTCTATTATGACTGAAAAAACCTATTTTACAAAATTTTCTAATTTGTTATTTCATATATAAAACTCACATCAAAAGGTTGATTACTCTTGTTTTTTCTTGACGTTCTTTATCGTCCCGAACCATAATTCGTTCGTCTACAGTTTCTACAATTTGACGGTGTAGGTCAGTGAGATCATTGACGCTAAGTTTTTCCATAAAGCAGTCTAAAAAATTACAAAAAAAATCAATTTTCTGAATTTCTGTAATATGTGCTTATAATACGCAAATTTTGTTTTTAGCTTTGTTTTTAAAGAAAAATTTTGGCTGTTTTTGCAAACAAAATTTCGGTATATTGCCGATTATTCGTCGAAAAGGGTTTCTAAATTCCAGTAGTTTTCTGGGATTGCATTGCGTTTAAAGAGCATAATTCGAATCGTGGTTTTAAAATCTAACCACTGGTTGTTCATCCAGTAGTCGGGACTAGAGAGTTCGCTCAGGTGGAAAAACCAATCTCTACCGGACATGTGGTAATTCATTAGTTCCCTTATAAAAATTTTAATTTTTGTTTTTCTCGAATTTTCTGAACAACCCAAAAAAAAATTTTCTTACATTAAGTTGTCTTTTAGAGCTTTTTTGGCGAATTGTTGGTCTGTGGAACGGAAAATTATATCCTTATCGAATTGTTCTAGAATTTCTACCTCGAAAGTAGGAAAGCACATTGGAACAATTTGGTCGAAAGCGTGTACCAGGTAAGCCATCTTAATTTAAAAAAAAATTCAAATTTCGTATTTATCCTAATTTTATTTCGAAAAAAATTTTGTGCAAAGGTTTTCTAAATATATACGGCAGTTTTTAAGAAATTTCGGTAAAAATGAAAATTTCTGACGGATCGCCATTTTTTATGGTATCTGAAAATTCAAAATTCATGAAATTCGTAGATTCGTAGAAAGTTTTATTTTCAATATTAAAATCTTTGAGCGATTTTAAGGAAAGGTTGCCTACAGCTCTGAGATCAAAAACTGCCGTCCAAAAGTTTAGTTTGTTGTTTTTTCTAGGGACCACCCTAAAATGATTAACTCTCTTTGTGGCAATAACGACGAAATCTTCCGTTTTGACATCATTTTTGTGAACTTTGATCGTTTCGATCTCGAACAGCTTGCAAGGCCAGGCACATTTTTGTCCCATGAATGGGCAGACCAAACACATAATCTGAAAAGTTGATGTTTAAATATCGGCATTTTTAAATAACTTTTGAAAATTCGTGTTTAAAGTTTAATAAAGACTTACTGCATCTTTGGAAATGATTTTGTTCTCGACACAAGTAGAAACAGTTGAGATTGAACATACGTCATTTACGTTTGCCCCAAAGGAAAAGTTATGAGTGTTCATAAACGATATTCTTAATATATATATTTTAAGAGATATATGGTCCCCACCATAAAAAATAAATACAGAATAAGTTGAAGGGAATTTCACTTTACTTTTTAATGATTATCTGTATTTCGGATATTGATATAAAAAATCTTTTATATCATTTACTGCACTTTAGTTTAAAGTTAGTCACTATTTAAAATCGCTAGAAGGTCTTTCTGTTCAAGACTTTTCTTTCGTTCGAATGTCTTTATTATTTCTGCATGGCCCCGCCATTTGGCTGGGATAATGATTTCTCGGTCAAGATCGTTTAACTCGAGTACCCAATCGCGTGTACTGACTGGTTGGCCAAAACAGTCTATTAAAAATGGGTTCACTATCAACAAATCTCTTGCTGATCTCAGAATAAACTTTTTACTAGCATCATAAATCATACCAGTGAATAAATTTTTATCAAAATTTTCTAGAAAATAAATAATTGACTTGTTTTGACCCTCCAAAATTAATGCACCCGGTCGGTTGCACTCGGAAAAACTATTCCAGCAAGGGAAATCGCAAATGCTGTTATCGTGATCTGAGCATAGGTCGCAATTATTGAGTCTTACGTGACCACTAGATGTTTCTGAATCACTTAGTTCGTATCTGCGGCGCTTTTTAAACAAAAGTTATTAAAAATTTTAAAAGTACGTTTATTTCACCTCAAAATTTAAATAATCATTATCTTCAGGATCACTCATTTCTCGTAAACCGGTTTCTATAAAATAACGATGACAAAATTGTTTCGAGAAAATATTTTAACAAATAAATATGTTTTGGTATAACAGGACTAAAATCTCATAAAAATATTTTTAGCTTGGTTTTGGCTTGTTTCTGATCGCAGTTTTCGAAATGCGTAAAACTTCTGCTCGACTTATGGGAGGGTCTCTCATGGATTTAACCAGTTTATCTGGACCGATTGGGTCGTAGTGTTCAACTAGCATCATCATGTTTTTATGGTTAAAAACGAACCAGTCGTCCGTGCAGACGTAAAAATCTTGGTTCCAAGCAAAATGTACGATTTTTGGGGCCCAAAATTCGTTCCATTCTTGTCTCAAACCTGCGTGGTTTATTTCAAAACTCCTCAGAATATCGATTTTGAAGTCTTATTGGGTAAGTTCTCGTTTTTATTTTATCTTTGATTATGAACTAGATTATTATCTTAAAAAAAATTTTTATGAATTTCTGTTTTTAGTCGATAACTACAGATTTTAATTCATTTCGAATTTTTTAAAATTATCTTGCCATGATACTTAACTGTTTATGCGATTAAAGTATAAATCCCCTGTGATATGAACTGTAGAATATTGAAATTGAGGATAATTTCTTATAAGGACTCAACAAAATTTTGTTTTTTTAAAAAAAATAAATTTCAATATTAAAATCTTGGCGAAAAATGATAACTTTTATCTCTGGAAATGTAACAAAATAGAAAATACTTGAATAAATTTCGTTTTTACCGTGCCTTTTGGGTATTTTAATTGAACAAATTGTTCATTTAAACGTTTCATCTCGCATACTTCTCGCCAGTCGCTGGAAAATCGATTTTGGATCGAACAGTTGAAATTTTCTAGTCTGTCGAATAGACCCGGCGGTATCACCATATACTCATTCATTCTCTCGTTTATTTCCTTGAATTTTTCATAAGGAAGCATATTTCTAAAAATTAAATATTTTTAAATTTTGGTCTTATTTCGAATCGTCGACAGGAGTGAATGACAGAATCAAAAAAAAATGAATTTTTTTAGAGACGATTGCTCAGAGTAATTTCACTTTTTTTAAAATTTGGGTCAAAAACACAAAATCCCTTTTTGTATTGGACAAGATATGCGACAAATTATTCATGTGAGATCGATTAATTTTGATCATATTTTGTTTAAAAAATTACGAATTAATCTTTGGTCTAAATTATGAAAAGTTTTTAAATTACGGCAATTTTTGGACTAAACAAACTTATTAGGATAATCTCCAAGCGTTTTGGTTTTTTGGAATGAGTTGTAGTATTTTACGGAATTATTTACGATTTTAATAAAATTTTGTAATACCTAAATGTAATTTGATTACTTCCGAAAATAATAAGATTTTCCGGTTTTCTAATTGGATAAACTGACCTCTATCGCGATGCTTCATGAGCAGCGGGCAGACATCTGTGGTCAGAAATGATTTTTGGTCATTCAAGAGAAACCATCTGTCGAGACCAGTCGCAAATAATTAAATCATTATTTAATTTAATCTAATATTTCTAACTTAATTCATTATTAAAATTAAATTAAAATCGTAAATCAACTCCTATTTTTTAGAGAAACATATTTAGTACTATGGCGAATTTCGCTCCTTCGGTCGTCATCAAGGCCATTCAAATGGTCACCAGTGATCAACTGGCTCTGTTAGACCCTCTCGTGTACGCGGGGTATTATCCCCTCCCAGTCTACGAGCATACTGTCTCGTCTGGGCACAATTTTGTACCTGGCAAGGCTAGGATCGGGTATATTTTCCTTCAAGAATCGGTGTACAAACATGCCATTCGGTCTTCAGTTTGGACTGAAAAAATGTCCCTCCGTTTTAAAGGAGCTATAAATCACCCGGTCCTGGCCTTTGCTTTGGCTCGCGGTGGAGTTCAACATTCGTTTCGACTCCAAATGGTGATCCAGTATTACCATGGTCGCCATATGCTCAGGTATAAAAATAATTATTTTAAGTAATATACTCGAAAATTGATTAAAACAAACTAAAATTTTCATTTAATATGAAATAACTATTAAAAATTTTGGATAAATTCATTTACTTTAAATAAAATAACTCAACTATTTAGTGAGCAAGCCGCTGGGCCAATCCAACTTCCTAGTGAGGTTCGCTACCGGCTTTGGACCCTCGCGGGCCGAAGTTTAGCCTTGGTCCTAGTATAAGGACTCATCATAGGATCAAGATCCCAAATCCTGCCTCAAAACAAAAGCTCAAAACTGCTCTTTCAAATTCACGGATATGCCTATCAAAATTCATTTGTTCGTTAACTTTTCCTTCAAAAAAATGTTCTCTCGCCTGTAAGTTTGTACTGTAAATATAATGGTGTCCTTTAACCGCATGTAATCAAACTTTTGATTTTTATTGATATAAAAATGAAATTAAATGGCAAGTTCTAATGCATGGAAAAAATTTTCACGGTGTAGTTTTGAGTAGAAAGGTGCTTGGGTATAATTTTGGAACTCAAGACTTTTATGTGAATGGGACAGACAAAGTCTCTAAATAGGGTTCTGTTCACATAAATGGATTGGGTAACAACTTTTTCGAAAATTGTTTTCGAAAAATAGGTGTAGGATTTTGCATGAAAAAGTTTTAATTTTAAATCTATTTAATAATTACCGTAATTGCTCGTTTAGACGTAAAATAATTTTTCGAAAATTTTAAAATTTTGTTAGTTTTGCTCCAGGAAAACGCCAAAAATCACTAAATAGCCAGTTGAGACTACCGTCATTTACGACAAATTTTGTGGTAAAAAAAATTTTCAAATGAATTATATGGCGGTTGATTTATATTAAAATTTTACTTTTTAATTGAAGAAAAAACTTCCGTCTAAATTTTCGTTTACGGTATCGTCGGCGAGATTATTTCCTACAATACGGTCATTTACTTGATCGGTTATTTTGTCATTTTGATTTAGATTCAGAAGCCAGGATTTTGGAATTAAACAAAATTTCTTAGAATCTTTTATCTGACATGTCCAGTCGTCGGCTGAAGCTTTCCAGTCCTTATAACGGTTCAGCCCGCAATGTAAAATGCAATTGCGACCTAGTGACAAACATTTTTCAATCGTACATTTCACGGTTTCTCTTGGGGTACCGAAATGTCGCTGATTATAGCTCCAAAAAGCGGTACAAAAGGCGTACTCGCTGCGTCTGAATCCTATAGCGCAAAATTTCAAATTAGGTAAATGTGAGATATCGTCTAAAGATAGCCACATTCGGTCCATTTCGACTGGTACAAAAAGCCACGAGACCTCGCAGTCATATGACATCGCGTGTAAATCTGGGCGATTCTCTCTCATGTAGTCGTCTAGCATTTGATATTCTAAATCCTGGTCAAGATTTTTGAAACCGCCTGATACCTAAAATAATAATATTAGAATAAATTATGTCATTCTAAAATATAACGAATATTATTTTTATGCAAAAAAATATTTTAAAATTTTCTATTTTTTGAGAAATAATTTTGTAATTTAGAATGTAAAAATTTTGGTTTTACCTCGCTCTCTCGGTGGTACAGTGGTCTGTTGACAGGATTGATTCTGGACATTTGACGCTGATCTGAAAACAGAATACGTTAAATCTTGAAAATTTGACGTCATCTTTTAAAACAGAATTTTGCCTGTGTATAAAGACAGAGTAAAAAAAATAAAAAACATTTTCCCCAACCCATTGGGAGTCTTGGTTAAAATTAATCTATATAGAAAATTTATATTTTTCTTGATATCATATTGAATTCGAAAATATATCATATAATTTCTATTTTCATAAGGACCTGTTTTTTAGCCAATATTGTCTTGGTGTTTTGGTTGAATAATTTATTTTTGAAAAAAAAATTCAAATTTTGTGGAATTTTATTTTGACCTTGACCAGAAACACTTCAACAAATTTTTACGAAAAATCAATCTAGAGTAATTTAATACCCTTTTTGATTTCATTCAAGAAAAGTAAACACTATTTTCCACTTTCCCTATATTTATTTTCTCCGCGAAGATAATTTTCTAGCTTAAAAAAAAATTTTAAACCGGATATGTGAAATCATATAAATTATTCCATGGAAAAAATGAAAAGGTTTTTTACAGAATGTCTATGTCATTTCAAAGTATATAATTTTAACCGTAAATTTTGCAGTAATAACCTGCCAAAATATAGTTTTCTACTATATTAAATTTTGAAAATACATAACTCTCGATTCCGTTGTTTCTCTAAATAATATTTATATAAATAAATGTTAACTTTGATTTGACTGTTTTCACCAAAACGAAAATATTTAGAAAAATAATATCTCGGGTTCATCGAGATTGGTGTTATAATTTGATTCATTGAATTTCAATAATAGGTTCTTTTCAAAATTCGTTTCAGGGATATGTTTTTGAAAACCGAATAATCTCATTGGACGATGCGAGAAATGAATCAGAAAAAATGTTGAGCGAAATAATAACGATGAAGGTCCTAAAACAAATTTAACTGGTAGAAATGAATTTTTTGGAATTTTGATTTTCACAAAAAAAAATCTGAGCTCGATGAACGTCCTCCATAAATGTACACCAAAACGTTGCGTCTTTAAAGGTTAGAAATTAGATTATTAGGTTTTTCAACGAGTCTGGTTTATACAAATTTATATCAAAAATTTCACTTTCTTCTCTTTTCAAGAGTAGAACACTTAGGTTAAATTTTTCGGTCATTATTTTGTCTAACTCTTTAGAGTTAGCTTTTGAACCTTCAACTACCTCTTTAATCCAGTTCATATCCCAAATATAAATTTTATTGGATTGAGAGCCTACTTTTATGCAACTTACGAGACTTTCGTCCCAATTTATTCCCCCTCTGAATCCATCGGATTCTTTGACTTCATAGTACGGTCTGAAATTATTTTTCTTGTTAGAACGTTCATCTATCATAAAAAAATCACCCTGTTTTAAGGGCATCCTTACCCTGTTGATGTAATTCATACCGTCCTTGTAAGGGATAAATTTTATTGGTCGTAAGTTGTATTTTTCAAATCGCTTTTTCTCCTGAGAGTTTCGATTTGTCTCCCTGAGCTTCAAGGTCAAATTCACTAATTTTTCTATCGGGACTTTAAAAAACTCTCCCGTGTCCATTAGTCTTCCATGAAATAGTTCTGTTGGCCTATAGCCTTCAGGACCGATAGTTTGGTTATAAATTCTAACCGCGTTGCTGATAGCCCGCTCTTTAGTGATATTTGGTTTCATAAATTCAGGGATCAAAATATTAGAAAATTTTCCCATTCTAGAGTCAAGCGGGGCCAAGTCGTTATGGCTACACGTTTGTTTTTGTCTCAGTTCGATCTTGATTTTATCGTTTAATAAATCAGGATCTTCCACTAGCTTTTGATGATAACTGGCTCCATCCATACGGATCGTAATTGAGCTGTCATCATTTTCAGTAGGGGCTAATCTTGCCCTAACTTCATAAATTAATTTTTTTAATTTTTCCGCGTTAAGGTTTCCTGAGATCAAAAACGCACACGAATATCTACTAAGCAGCTCAGTGGCGAAAAAGATTTTTACACTACAGTTTTCCGGAAGATTGGATCTCGTGATACGGCCTTCGGGAATTGCCAAAGGTAAGGTACGGGTCATTTCGTCCGCTAGGATTTTTTGACCGATTCTTTTTACATTTAGTGTTTCGCGGTCAAAATTTTTCATCGGTCTAGCTACTTTAGGAGTACATTTCAGCGCAACACACCCTTTACATTTTGAGACAAATATCCTGACCTGCTCTTTGTGGCCTTTGCAAATAAAAAGTCTATCTAAAATTTTATCCAAACGGCTTATTGCACCGTGGCCATGAGAATTGTGGGCTGCGAACACTAATTGAGTGTTATATTTCTCAGGAATAATAATTTTGGTCAACACATTATGTACTTCTGATCGGATATCTCTCACTAAAACCCCATTTTTTAATCTACACTCATTTTTTAGAACTAAAGTTCTGACAGTTTCTAGTTTGTTAGGGGGATCTCTACCCTCTTTTATACATACTTTCGCTTTACGAAAATTACTGTCAGAATTTTGCCATTCGTCTAGACGGGCTTCGTCGTTTAAAATGTCATTTAGGGTCAATTTTTCGTCAATTAATTTACGGCCTATTCGGAGGGCCATTAGCATTGAATCATGATCTTTCGAAAGATTTACCAAATCAGGTTTTGCAACCAGAGAATTTTGCCATCCTCTGTCACTAAATGGGTGGGTCAGATCTTGATTTAGGCCTGATGTTGTAACCGGAGATTGTAGCCTTACGAAATTTTCATAAGTCATAGTTGGCATTAATTCAGTTTCAAATTTGTATAAACCAATTTGACTTGAAACTGTTCGAATGTAATTAAAAAAATTATCTTTAGATTCTACCGCATCACAAATTGAGCAGCCAGAACATGGGACGGAGGCGGCAGGCGTTCTGCTGATGTAATCTGCGAATTCAATCGCCGGGCTCGAACACGAGGCATATTGTATCTCATAGTTGAAATTGCAAAGTTTGCTAAAAATTTCATTGATTTTTCTGTCGGTACTTAGTACCATATCGTTTTTCATACGATTGAATAAATCGGCCACGCTTTTGCTATCCGTGGTTATAATTATTTTTTTATTGCAACGTTCTAATTCAACTTGAGCTCCTAACATACCGGCCAAAATACCGCTGAATTCAAGGTAACAGCTACTTGGTTTAAATTTATTATTTGAGTCGCTTCTCCTTCGTGAAAAAATCTTTATGAAACGTTTTTCACCGTTAGGATACTTTTGATAGAAAAAACCAGCTGAGGCTAAATAGCTCGAATCGAAAACAGCGAAAACATCTTTGTCCGGGTCCACCGGGTAAAGATGAAGCAAACTGTCCATTAAGGTGTGAGTTTTTTCTAACTCGGCCCTTAATTCGGGAGTCCATTTTATAAGAGCACCGTTTTGCCCTATGGATTCTGTTCGAAGTTTATGTAAAATTTCAGATCTATATCTGATATGGTCCCCGATATATGTGCAAGAACCTAGAAAACTTTTCAACATTTTCTTTGTCGTCATATTTGACGATGTCATACCTCTCAAATTATCGATAATATGAGGATTAGCTCTAATAGAGCCATTCACAATTTCTTTGCCTTATAGATTTAAGCTTGTACCTAAAATTTTTACTTTTGATCCCTTTAAACGGAAACCCATAGTGCTTAATGTGGTAAAAATGCCTATAAGTAGCTCGAAAAACTCTTTTCTATTAGTTGAAAAAACGATTATATCATCGAGATAGCGACGAGAATTATGTCGAAATTTGTACAAAATTTGCATCATGTACCCTCTTACAGTCTGAGGACTAACCGCCCACCCCATAGGGCAGCGCCTATAAGAAAAAATGCCGTACTCAGGATGTTCTAAACAAAAATAGGGCCATAGTTTCTTTTCTAACTTAAAACAGAAAAACATCTGTGAGATATCCATGACGGCAATATAGCCCCCTTTTGAATGGATAGCGGCAATATTTACTGTTTCAGCTATCCCGTCGGATTGGGTCGCTTTGAAACTAGTATGTTCGTTCACTGTGCGTGAGCAATCAACCACAATTCTGCACGATTGTGCGTTCAAAACAATTTCACCACTTTTTCCGTCTTTTTTCCCAATAGCGAAGCAACTAATGATATTTTTTGGCTGCATATCTCGCGGTAACCTAACTAAAACGCCATTAGCGATCTCGTTATTCATTTGAGAAATGATAGCTTTTTTTATATCGTCCGGCATTTTATGAATGTAATTTACCGCTTTTGTGCTACTTAATTTTCCTTCAATGTGACCTCTAACTATATAGCGGTCGTCATTAATACATCCGGTATCCCCGTTAAAAAGTGGATTTTTGAATTTATTTAACACGTCCCAGGCTTGGGCATGAATACCAAAATCACAAGGTCGATTTAACTTTTTCAATTCACCTTTTGGGTCCACTTCACAGTCCAAAACTGTATTCGTATTTTTTAATTTAACCCTCAGATTTTCAATATCGCTCCAAAAACTGTATTCTGAGTCAGGGTTAACTAACCAATTTAATTTTTTAGTGTCATTTTGCATATTGGAAAAAACGGAATCTTGGTCTGGGTCAGTGATTCTCGGAACTTTTATCTCCTTTGAATCGGAAATTTTGAAATTACAACCTACAATTTTAGGTAGGTTTTCATTAAAACGTAAAGCAAGATTTTGAAACGCGACGTTTTCCATTAATTTAACTTTTACGCCATGTAAATATATTAAAGGATTTTTTGGGTCTTCGCAGTCGCATTTCCATCGATTACGAACTAAATCTTTTGCACCGAAAAGCATTTGAAGTTCTGAGCCGCCTTTACATACTACGGCATCAACTACTGATAAAGTATATTCTTTACAAACTATATCAAAACTAACTCTGAATTGTAATAAATCAATTTTGATGCCAGATGCACCATTTCCTGCTTTTACTACACATTTTCTACGTTTCATATTTTTCATATATTTCAGCGCGTTTATATGAATTAAACTACTGGTTGCACCGCTGTCGAGAATCATATTTAAAATAAAATCAGGATTCCCTTTGATATTGTTCGTAAAGTTTATTATTACACCACAGTTCAAAACTTTCTCTCCTAGTGAAAGAAAATTATTTACAGTATAGTCAGAAGATGAGTTCTCTGAAAGTGAAAGAAAATTTCTTTCTTGAATAATGGGCGTATTCGTGTTAGTTGTACATTCCTTCTTCAATTTGATTTTCTTGGTTATCTTAAGAAGAATTTTTAGACCTGTAGAAACAATCTTTTTAAACGATTTTCTCGAAATATATATTTTAGACTTACTGTTACAATTTGCAGGTTGGTCGACATCATCAGAATCCTCGTCCATTACTGCAATTATTTCATCTTTATTATCGTCTTGGAGATCGATACACTGAAACAAACAATCCACTGCGCCTTCGAATTGTTCTTGAGTGTACAAACGACCATATAATGGGTTTCGAGGGCCCTTCGATTTCTGCATCGTTTTGAAAGTTCGAGCTTTGTTGCGAATCTGGTCCAGATTTTTCGAGTAAGTTTTATATTTTGTGAAATCTTTTTTATCATCGCGTGGTGAGATCTTTTGGCCACTAATATGTTTTTGAAAAGTCGGTTTTTCTCCAGATCTGCGATTTCTGGCCTGGTCGTCGAATTTTTTACGAAAACGGTTTCTATCGAAACTGTTATTTCGCTTTATAGGACCTGCTACTCTACCTTCGAAAGGTTTGCCATTACGGCCCCTTTCCTGAAATTTCATTAGATTTTCCTCCGTAATTTGGCCGGTACTCTCGTCCATAAGGACGAAAATAAATTCCTCCCCGTCTTGGGCCACTTGGGCCTCTAGAGCACGGAAATTTTCCGGTTTTTGCTTTTTCAAACGCTCCTCACGTTTTGTGTTAATTAGCTTGAGGTAATCTGCATACTTTTGAGCCACATTTTCTGGGTCATTCGACCACGCGTGCTCCCAGGTGTTAATCATCAAATCCTTATTAACTTTATTCTTACTATTTAATCGACGGTGAATTAGCTTTTTCTCAGATAAAAAATCCTTAAGGGTTAATGATTCACGTGTTTTACCGAATTTTTTAGATATATCGTCAAAAACTTCTTCAACTGTAGCTATTTTTTCTTTGGCGTTGACTATGCAGAAAAGCATGAAGTTTATTACCGGAGAATAGGTGTCTTTACCGATAAAGAAAGCTCCTTCGCCTTCAATCTCTGAAAGGTTTGTACGATCCCATTTAATAAAAAATGGATGTAAAGCGAGTCTGAGATGCGTAATTACGCTTTGCTTTTTAATTCCGAAACTTGGGAGATCAATGGCACTTTTTATTACTCCGAAAAGTCTTAAAAGGCATGGTTCTTCCTTATAGCAGTCTTTCGACTCCATATTTTGAGCATTTAGGCTCTCCCAATTCACTAGAAGACCAGTATTAAACTGAACTCCAACTTGATCACATAAAGCTTGGCTTAATATTTTTGACGCATGTTGAAGCAAAAATCTGCGGTCTTTCACTTCTTTTGGTTCAAAAAATTGGTCTAAAGAGCTAATATGTGGGCAACTTCCCCCGAAAAATTTTATAAATCGAGCGCAAGTTACTCCCGATTTCTCTTTAGTATTTGTAGTTGAGGATAATTCATAAAATCGGGTTTCCGAAATTGAGTTACCGAATTTTATTTGTCCTTCTACGACGGATTTATCAGTTGCCTGAGAGTAGCTTTTTTCAGTGGCAATAATATCATAAATATCTGTAGGGAGATATCTCCCATCATCTTTGAAATGCATATATTGGGCCAAACCTGCAGGTTGTCCGTATGAGGGGTCGTCCTGCGGCAAACATTTAACTTTGTCTGATCGCCAAAGGTACGGGAGCTCAGTCCATTTGTACCCGTCAATTTGGACTTTGTACTTAAAAAGTCTATTATTTAACCCATCCTCAATATTTGAGTGATGGCCCTGGACCTCATTGTGGTCCCCTGCTGCGACGAGATTACTATCGTACTTAATCAGACCATCGCGTCTCGCGCCTCTTATACCTAAAGGCTGGTCGTGAGCCTCGGGGATAGAGAATGGGTCGTATTCTATTTGCATATTTTCTTATAATAAAGTTGCTTAATATATTAGTTCGGAATTTTAAAATAAAAAAATGTATATTTTAGATCAAAAATTATCGATTTCCTGGATGGAAACTTGCGGAATTATTCCTTGTGAAATGGCTACTTAACGTTTATGTAAACGTGAGGAGATTAGGAAATCGAATGCCCCGTAAGGACGGGGTAAGAATGAGCAAGAGCTCCAGGTTTTATCGGAGGCGGGGAGCGTTTCTTACACTTTGTAGACACCACGAAAATAGTACCACGTATGTACGTGTTTTAAACCTGCAAACAGAGTGAGCAAGCTGATTGACTGGAGACAGGCTACAGGGCAACTGGATTATCACTGTTATTTATTA
>SCLH01062576.1:0-11329 GCA_004367855.1 Oikopleura vanhoeffeni
TTTCAAATAAGATTATTTAAAACCGAAAGGGACGGAGATCCATATTGCTCAAAAACCAATAAGAAAACTTAAAAAGGTAAAAGTAATAAACAATCTTTTACATGAAAAATTAATTTATCAAAGTGTTATCATTATTGCAGAGTCTTTTCCATATAACGACAATGCAGAAACTGATAAATGTCTTTTGATAGTAATGCGCAAAAATCAAAGTAATCAAAAATTTTTGCCACATTTTACAATCATTATTTCAGTCTTTGCTCCTGTGTGTGTCACTGGAACTGAAAAGAAAACAGAGAGGAAAAATCTGAAAACACTTAACATTGAAAAAAAGGTAATACTAACTGCTAAAAGTGATACTAAACGCAAAACTGAAAATTTTAGTATAATATTTCGTAATACAGTTATGTTAACCTTATACTATTTTAAAATCAAAAATAGCTCGTTACTTCGTAGCTATCTAGCGCTGATTAAACATATTAGATTTAAAAAATATAATTTCTCAACAATAATTTCAATATTCAGACCTTCTATAGCTGCAGAAGATAAAATTGAAACTACAACTAGGAATTTTCAAAGACGCGTTGAAAGGTACTATCAAAAAATTAAGCTAACCCTGCAGTCAATTTACGTTATTTTTTATAGTAAATCAAATAAAAAGGAATCCTACAAAAGACGAAACTATGGCATCCTTAGAACCATTTGGTCAAGGTACGTTGTTTTTTTATGGATAATTTTCAATTCTCTAACTTCTATTTCAGCAATGAAATCGAACCAACCGAATCGAAATAATAGACAATATATCCCGAATCAACAAAATAATGCATGGAGAGGAAACTCTCAGAGAGGTAATGGTGGATTTCGAGGAAGAGGTTTCAGAGGAAATTTCGGCCGAGGATCTGACAGAGGTGAATATAATATGAATTTTGATCGTCATGAAAATTATATCTTTTTGAAGCTCATAAATGAAAAGCAAAAATTTAGGAAATTTTCAAATGCTAAATTACAGTATTACAAGTCAAATAAAAATACAGTTATTGTTAACCAAAAACATAAACTGTACAAAAAACTAGTAGCAAAATCTGTAAAATATATAAATACAAATTTAGGTTACAGAAATCATTATCATAATGAGCGAAACTATGACCGAAACTACGACAATCGATATAATGACAATAGAAATTTCGAAAATCAAAATTACCGAGGTCGACCGTATATTCGTAATTTTGGTCGTGGTCGTGGTAGAGGTAGTTTCAATCCCAGAAATGAATTGGCCCAAACTGAAGTTAAAATGACAGAAAATTATCCAAAAAATGATAATTCTTCGCAAGCTATTCAAAGCCAAGTTCAAACTGGCCAAGATAATGCTGGTCCAATTCAAAATAGTACGCCTAATAAAAAATCAAAAAACGTTAAAAAAAAGAGAAATATCGAAGCTGTAGACTCTTCTGGAGACTCTGGCAATGATACGTCGACATCCGTCACGAATAAACCAAAAAAAAGTAAAAAAACTTCATTTGAGAGTAGGCGTCAGGAGGCGCTAAAGAGGCTTACAAACTCAAAAAAGGCGTCGTGGAAACTATCCTTAAGCTCTTTAGTTGCCATGACCCCTGAAGATGATACGGTTACTCTGAGTACCGATGCAACAGCTGCTAATGGTGGTACAGAGATTTGGAATTTTGAGATTTCCCTTCGGCAAGACTTACCAGTCGAAGATATAAAAGCTAGATGCAAATTTCTAGGTTTTAAATCTGGGAAATACAAAATTGAATGTACGGATGAAACTAAACCGTGTGAAAAGAAAATAACCTTCAATGGTAAAAGCAGTAAAAAGTATTTTATGGCGTTTTGGTTCGCATGGTCAGCCGAATGCGCCCTAGAAACAGATTTTACTTATTTTTATCATAATTTTGGATTCGTCACTAACCATCTTGCTAGAATTCCTGACGATGATAAAGAAAATTCATTAATTAATTGGCATTTTATTAATAGCGAAAAAATCCATTTCGATCAAGTCATTAGTTTTATGATGTATGAAATTTTCGATCTACTTTCGCGAAACAAAATTCATGCAACAAGAAACCTAGAAAAAATGGCTATTAACAACAGAAAGTTTGATAAACTACAAACAAGAGAAGTTGCAGATCCTCATAGGCAAAGATTGTCTGTTCTTAAGTCACCTGTCGACTTACAGGATAAATGGGAATCAATTTGTCAACCATACAACGAGAAAATGCAAACCAATCTCGTTGGTAAAGATTTTAAGCTATTGAACCTGAAGCTAAGAATCTGTATGGATCCAATGCTTTACAGTATTTCTGAAGAGCAATGGAATGAAAAAAATATTTTACTCCGAAATCGTATAAAAAACACTGTGAGAACAGATGAAAAATTGAATTCTATGCGTCAAGTCAAAAGAATGCGTGAATTTATTGATCGACAAAGAGTAAACAAAATCCCAGAAGATTTAATTTCCAAAAATTTGAAAAATCGACAAAATATTATTGGTCATTCAGCACACAATAGTATTTCGGATGAGGATTATACGAACTTTGTTAACTCTACTATCAAAACGGCAATGTGGTTGGACACGCGGGTAACATTGACCGATTTGAGAGTTAATGAAATTTCAAGTAAAACTAGCTGTAATAAAAACGCTATTTTGAAATCACACTCTACTTTGATTGACTTAATGGGTGACCAATATAATCAAACACTAGAGTGCGTCGAGAAAACTATACGTAATATGGCCGATAAAATTGCGGCAAATTCAAATATAGTTTTCGAGGAATCTGATTTTAAAAATCTGGAACCTAGCACTGAAATCGAATCTACTCTCGACATTAATTCAAAAGTTAAATTTGTCCGAAATGGAAAATATTATGACTATGAAACTGTGTATGATGAGTATACAAAAAAAGCTCAGATCAGCATCAGTGATATGGCTAAAGTCTCTGATAGACAGCAGCCAATGATCACGAATTTTACCAAAAATTCAAAAACGACATTTCCGCTTGCGCACCAATACGCGCATCTTGGTGCAAGTAGAAAAACAAAGGCAGGTTCTACCTCAAAGGAGAGAGCAGAATGTTTCCAATTTCTGTCAGATATCCAATCAACAGAAAATGTTAATCAAAAATCAAGCTCAAAATTAAAAAGATTAAGATCGGAGGGTAATAGTGAAAATGAATTTCAAAATCCAATTAAAAAGAAGCCTGAGAATATTGATTTCAAAAATCTATCAATAAGTGAAACTGAAAAAATCGATGAGCCTGAAATACATGAGGAACCTTCGGGTGAGATGGCTGTTTCTGAAATTTCGGTATTCGGAGAACAAGAATCTGCTATTGATACAGCAAGATCAAATACTCAGGAGGTCGAATATGAATCAATAAAAATTGGACCTAACATATCTAAAATGAGAGTTTTTACCAAAAAACTCTTGGACACAATCGACATCACGGATAAAACTGCCAATTATAACTCGCTACTGGAAACTAAGCGGATTAATAAAGAAGCGGCGATAAGAACAGGAATTCTAAATGAATACTGTAATCAAATTTCAGTTAACAAGGATCCTGAACTAAATAATATCACCCCGTCCACTTATAGACACTGGATCTATCAGTGGAGTGGCAGTATCTTGACGGAACTCGTCACTATAATTGAAGAAAGAGCGTTACTTATTTGGGATGATGAAATGGAAGATTACTCAAAAGAAAAACTTTTTGAGGAATTGGTAGATTTCACGAAGGAATTGACACAAACTCATATTTTCAAAACGGACCCTGATTGGGCCCTTGGTATGATAAAATTTGACATTGATATAGACCATCTACTGCCGCTACCAACCACTGTGAAATGTTTTACTAAAATAATGACGATCTTTACTGAGGGTTGTCAACAGAAAAAATGGAAACCAGCAGTATGGAGAAATAAGAAAATTTCAGCTTATTTTTGCATACTGCATATGGACATTATTGGTACGCGATTACAAGACTATCGTAACCAAAACCCTGGAGCAGGTGAAACTGTAACAGACTTGATCAATAAATATGAAGAAATTTATTCGATCGTAAACAAAAATCTCACTGGCGCGATAGTGATTCTCAATGAAAAAAATTATCAACCAAAAATTGATGATTATTTCAAAGAAATATCACGAGATGCTAAAGAGAGTCAATCTAAATCAGAGGTAACAAAAAAGCCCAACAGTTTTTTTGACTTTGATCATAATAATGAATCTACAGTCTTGGAAAATACAATAGATTCACAAAATATTTCTGTAAATGAAGGGTCGTCGATTAAAAAATGTAAAATTATTAATAAAAAATCAGGCGATAATAAATCTACCAAAACGGATGTATTTCAAAGGGATATTGAACTTGTAAACAATCTGCACAGTGAAGTTACAATTTCAAATAACTCTGAGAAAACATCCGTTTGCGAGATTAATGTACTTCCAGATAATGCTATTAAAAACTACATTACAACATATGAAGACCCTATGTCAATGCAGCCTACCAACACAATTGTACTAGCTACTGAGGATGAAATTTTAATTGAAAACTTAGGTGATATTGAAGTTTCAAACCTCTGTGGTGAGACAATTGTCTGTGAGACTGAAATGATCAGTGGGACTTTAAATGATATCGACAGCCTTGAAAATTTCGCAAATAATTTTGATGAAATTTTCAAAGATAGTAGCACAAATGAAAATAATAGTACTGAAATCATATCAATGGACGCGATAGAAGCTGCGGCTTATCACTGTCAATTAGCAGCAAAAGCTGAAATTGATGATAAAATGACCACTGAAGATAGATTTGAGTTTTACGGAGAATTTTTTGATTATAGTAATATAAATGATCCAGAAAAACTCGAAATCTATAATAGTATAAAACACAAATCTAATGAACTAAAAAATTCTTTTAGTAATGAGCAATTGCGAAACACCTTATCTATGAATCCAGAAAAAATAAGCCATAAGGAAAGGTTCAGGAAAAATATTGGTTTGATTGAATCCGATCATGACAAGGGACATTTTTATGCACATCCTGAGTATTATCGAAATTTAACCAAACCAGAAATTGAAATGAACCTTCCAGAAGCCACTCGCATCAACTTTCCTGTACCAGAAATTGAATTAAAAATTCCAGAAAGTATATGCAATAAATACTATTCTAGTGCCCCCCCTGTAACTACACATTATTTAAGCGATGACTCCACTGAAATCTCACTTAATGAGGAAATGCTTGAAAATAATAAAAACCTTGAAATAAAGATAAAATCTGAAGCCGTTCCGTTTTTGTTTTTAAATATAGGAAAATGTAACTCAAACAAATTCAATGACATGGTCAATCTTTACCCAGAAGTCAAAATTTTTGCGATTTCAGAAGTAAGATTAAGCCAAGGCTATGTCATGAGTGGCAAACTTATCCCGCCTGGTTTTTTCATGTGTAACTCTAAATATGATAAAACCGGAAAAATATATTCCTGTTTTTTAATAGCAAAGGAATATGAAGATAAAATTGAGAAAATCGAAACAGAGGGTAGTTTTTGTACCATTAAAATCAATATTGGGAGAACGCCAATTTTTATGACCTGTGTTTACAGACACAACGGTGGCAGTGAACTCTTCAATAAGGGATATAGTGATGGCTCTTGTGATATAAGCTATCAAAATGCAAAATTTTTGGGGTGGTTGAAAAGTTCACTAAAAACTGGTGGTTCTTCTCAACATATAATTGGGGGAGATTTTAATCTAGATCTTAACTTTCCAAGACCGGGGGAAAGGGAACTAGTAACTGAAATTAATAACGAATTTTTTGCTTTTAAAAATCAAATGAAAAAGGGGATGCATACGCATTGTAACCATCTTAGTAAAAAACCTTCCTGTATTGATCATATCTTGACAAAAAATATGACAATACTAAATTTTCAGCTGAGAGACTTACCAGCCTCTATAGATGATAATCATAAAGGTTTATATGGTTTTTTACCTATACCTAAAATTTACGATGATTTTGTCAAAATCGTACTATCTAGGAGACCAGTTAGTAAATTAAAAATATTTCAAACAATGTCAACCTGTTGGCCAGTTTTTCTTGAAAATATGAATATGCCTAACAGAGATGATGAGGAAAAAGCCATGAAAAATGTTAAATTTTTATCGGCAATTCTCAATATTCTGGAGCCAGAGAAAGCGCGTTTGACCCCACTAAGGAAATATAACACGCCCATGGCTCCAGACACTGGTGAGTGGTACAGGAGAATAAATTTATTAAAAACATGGCGAGCTGAACTACTAGGAGAAAATAATTCTCAAAATAAATCGAAAATTAAAAAAACTAAGAAACAAAAAAGATATGATAGAAAACTTAGAAAGCAAATTTCTAGGGCGGCTAAGGGGGGTAATAATGTAGGAATTAAAAATATTAATGAAGATATTTTTGAATCGGGCTCTTTGATTAATACACTTGATACAGAATCATTTCAAGATTTTAATCAAAGCAGCACAGATTTATATGAGTCAAATTTTGAAACGCGGAAAAATAAACTTGATGAAATAAAAATTTCTCTGAAAAGAGCAAATTTTCAATTCAGAAAGTATTATAGGCGGGACAAGCGTATTTTTATGATGGATATGTTTGAAGATAGAAGCATTGATATGCAGTCTATCTGGAAAACCGTCAACAAATTTGCTGATAATCAGCTCTCATTCTATAACGCGAGTGAACTTACTGCTGAAAATTTAGCTGAAAATATCTACAACTTGCAACATGGTGATAATAAACATGTACCTTTTTTAGACAGCACTGCTGATAAAATTTTTGAAGAAACTGCAAGGAAATCTGGGAAAAAATTTGACTTGAAAATTCCAAACTGGATTGGAACTGACAATTCAAATTCCGCGCGCAGGTGTGTGGCATCTGCAAAAAAGAACACAAGGGGCGCTGACGGTGTAAACGGAAGATTTCTAGACGCTATGCCAGTGTGTTATCAACCAATCATACAACACCTCTTTAAAACTAGTTTTGAAAAAGGTATATTTTTTAAATCTTTTAGTGATAATAAAATTATTTGCATTGATAAGTCCACAAAAGCTAAGGATAGAAACAATCCTAAACTAAAACGACCCATTACGATACAAGATTGCTTGGGGGGTTGTCTGGAAAGGTGCTGTGCTGCGCAGTTCATCAAGTATTGCGAAAAAAACAAAGTACTGATGGACTGGCAGCATGGCTTCCGACCATGTAGGTCATGTGCTACGGCATATGCTACTTTTGTTAGGACGATAAACACTAGGAGGCAGAAATGCGCTGTTGCCATCTTCCTTGATGGCAGCAACGCATTTGGGTCTCCTAGTCATGAAAAAATATTAGAACTCTTGGCAGAGAGAATTTCCGACAAAAAAACCTTTGACTGGTTTAAAAATTTCTTAGTCAAACGAAAGTTCTTTGTCCAACATCTAGATCAAAAATCCAAAACTTATGATCTACCGAATAGGGGGGTTCCCCAAGGATCTTGTCCAGGACCAAGTTTATATGGTTTTGTTAACAATGACCTTGAAAAAGTTCTAAAAAATTTTAATTCAGATGAAATGACAGTACTTAATTATGCTGATGACAGTACTTTAATGGTGACAGGTGACAATTGGGCTGAGGTCGAGGCTAAGTGTAATATTTTTACATCTGCTATTACAGACTGGCTCAAGGAGGTTAATATTTCAATAAATCAGAAGAAAAGCTTCTACATGAAATTTGGTAAGGGATTTGATGAACCTAATTTTAATTTAAATGTTGAAGGGGTTCCAATAACGAAAATAGACACCTTTAGATTTCTGGGTATAAGGGTTAATGATAAATTAGAGGTGACACCGCAGTATGAACATATACTGTCCAAATTCAGAGCTAGTGCAGTCCTTGCACACACTCTGAAAGACTACGGATGTAAGAGACAATTAAAAAATGTTATTATGTCCTATTCTTCGGGTTCATTTGGGCATGGGATGAATGTTGCAAGACCTTTATCACTCAAGGAGTCATCAAGACTCCAAGCCCAAATAAATAAACCAATTAGAATAATCTATGGAATTAATAATAAAATAGATTCAAATGGTAACTACAAAATGCTGTCTCAAGCTAAAATGCTTAAAATATTAGGAATTAGATGCCTAAGACTCGATCAGCAAAAAAATGGTGTTACGTTAATTGACAGCTCAATAAAAAATAAATCCCCAGAGGATGTATATGAAATTTTAAGTAATTGCATGTACTATCCCACAGGTAGGCCCTATGTAGACCCATTTTTAAATAAAAATGTTAGAGTTAGGGTAGCAAACTTCGATCCCTTTGTTAATATTTTCAAAAGAGATTATATTCTTGCACGGGATCTAGGCCTACGTAATATAATATTTAAATTGCCGGACAATATAAAAAAATTGCCCAAAAAAGTTATAAGTCAAACGTTTCCGTATAATCAGTTTGAAGCCCTAAATCAACTCCCAGGAGTTATAAGGGCAAATCTAGGTTTTTATAGCAATAAAAACATGATAAAACTTTACTATGCTGGTTTATGTCAACATAAACCAAAATTCATAGGAGATAACTGGTGTAAACAATGCGAACATTTGAATATAAGTTTTGGCAATTTCAGAAATTTTGCTAAAAAAATAATGTCGAGAAATAAAAGTACTTTCGACTATAGAAGACTTATTCCAATTACGCCTATTGAATGCGTAGATCCTAAATTAAACCTGGTTATTAATGAGCTGGTCGTATTTGACGGCCTCATTGATAGCATGATGAAAAATGGGTACAGGACTAAGACTTATGACGAAAGAATCACAAAGGTTTTAACCGATTGTAGTATGGCAAATGATAATAAAACAAATTTGCACAGATCTGAATCGGTTTCCGTTGCTACTATTGGTCAGTCTCTTAATTATTTACTAGACTCGGCCAGGGAGATAAATAACCAAATTAAGAGTGATAATATACTGGGTATGTATGCTGGAAATGAAAAACTAGAAGATTTTATCAACTATTTTTCATATCAGACACGATACAAATTTTGGAAATATAACGAAAATGATGCAAATGGTTTATTTAACAATAAATAGGTCATAAATTTTTGTAACAATTTCTTGAAAACCTATGCTTAAAAACGGTCATTCTACTGTCTTTATCTACTTTTTTTATGTAAAGAAAATTCTTTCTTGTTTTTTATTACTGGTAATAGCCTTGAGAAATATTTCCTCAAATATTTTATTCTAGGTTAATACTACATTGTTTAAGACTCAAATGTAACATTTAAAATATAATGTTAAACATTTAAAAAATCTTAGTGTTTGTTATCAATTCTTCCGCGACCAAAACTATATATTGCGGAATAATGTTAAACAATTAACATAACTCGCTAAAATTAAGTTACCTTTATTAGACTAATAACTTACTCTATTTTTAGGTATACGAATCAAAGCTGATCCAAAAGACAAATGCATAATTGCAATCCGGAACATTGAGAGTTATAGAGCTAACATTCTTACCAAAGAAGACTACAAAAGATGGCGGTCAATGAAAAATACAATTTACTTTTTGAGATTCCCTGTATTCTGGGAATGTATAAATAGTAAAATGGGTTTCTTAAGCTTTAATCTCGACAACAAATTAATTTTTGTTGATAATAGTCTTTTAAACAGTGATTTTAAATATAACAAAAAAGAGTTAAAAGGTCACTCCAGATCTAGGTACTTATTCATAAAACAAATTAAAACATATAAATTGTCAATTCTATATCCTAGAGTTGACAATATATATGAAAACTTGTCAATGGCAACTCATAAAGATATGCCCATGGCACTCATAAGCAAACTAAGATCTAATAATGCACTGAAAAATCAGTTTGTAATTTCCAAGATCTTGGGAAATAACAAAATAAAAAGTTCTAATAACCTTGGTGTTGATATTATGTCAAGTCACCAAATTTATCATGAATTTTACAATATAAAAGGACAAAATAAACTTTCTCCTAAAATAAAACTGAAAATAATAACGAAAAAAATAAAATTGTACCTAGTTAATCAAGGAGTAAAAACAGACCATTTTAATATTTTTGAAAACTTTTTTCTAGAAAATCGCAAAAATACTATGTTTCAAGCATTCTACGAAAATCTTGATCATAACTCTGTTTTGCGAGCAACTAGAACTATTATCGTTGAGTTTGTGGATTCTCTAAAAACAAAAACGAAAATTGGCAAAGTAATCACAAATTGTGATACAAATAATAAAGTCGAAGTTTTTTCTATGAAAAATTCCAGAAAACGTAAAAATAGTGGTGGGGTGAAAAAAGCAATAAAATTACAAAGTTTTTGAAAAAAGTTGACATGAGTCAATCACAAAACAAAAGGGAAAATTTCACAAATCCATTTACGGATGAACTTTTCAATTTTGAACTTGAAATTTTTCCTAATAAAAGCACTATGCATCTTGCTAAGGTCAGAAATGATATGAGTAAGATCATAGAAATTATAAAAGGTATCAATGATAACCTGAATAATTTGGATTATACGTTTTCAGAATTAATTCAAATATCAAAGGTTCAGAATGTAAAATTTATAAATTTAGTAATTCGTTCTGCAATCGATTCAATAAAAGCATTATATGCAGACAATGATATTGAAAAATTTTCATTTAATCTGTTGTTAATCAAATTAGCATTTAGTGATAGTTTAACAACAAATGATATCTACATTGATATCGGGTCTAACTTAATCAACTCTATCTACCTAAAAAATTAAAGATAGATAAAATGATTGACCTAGGCCAGCTGCATAGACCTTAAATTAAATTATTTTAAATAACAAAATACAAAATATAAAGTGTAATCAAAATACATAAAACATTAAAAATCTGATCAAAGCTAAATTTAAATTTAAATTATCCAAGATTTCATTCATTCTTTACAGTACTTAGGATTGCATACACATATTAATGGAGCTTTATGTAAATACAATAACCCCAAGCCTAGTTCGTCTTTATTTCACTAATCAATTATAGACACATAAAAGGCGGGAAAATATCAAAATGCGAAAAGATCAATTATTTCATTTGTCATCTTTTTTTCTGAAAATGTTTTCAATTGAGTCAAGCGAGCAAAAGTATAGAACTTCTATTAGTTTTGCTGGTTTGACTTAACTGATATAGCATGTTTCAGAACTATACTATATGAATTCGTTTTAACTTAGCCAACATGCTCGATACAGTGGGTGAGACCAATGGGCAACACACGAGCTTTTCGAAAAAGTGTTGCCCATTGGTCACACTGTTGC
>SCLH01062578.1:10078-24860 GCA_004367855.1 Oikopleura vanhoeffeni
GTTAACCCGTGTGAGCACAGAAAAAAGTTCCGCCAAGCACCGACACCTTATAATATGTTGACTGTTCAACCGCGTATTACAGAAAGCCCAAGGTAGTTAGAGGTTCATTTTTTCTGGCATAAGTTTCAAACGATATATTTTGCATCCGACATTTGATATTCTAGAATTTTGATTTTAGTTCTAGAAATTTTACTGATAAGAGCAAGGTCCAGAGCATATCACGTGATACAACGCTTACAGTGGTGTCACAAATTATTTTTGGTAGAATCGATGCACAAGGATCTGACACTATGTTCATCGTTTTTCTGATTTGATTATATATAACTCAATCAAAAAATTATTTTTAAATAGGTTTAAAATTTGATGAAAAATCACAATTTTTCATAAAAAATGGTTATTTTCTTCCTATAAAGCAGATAAGTACAGCACTTCGATATTATTTGCTGGGTCCGATTACTAATCAAGTGACTCTGTGGACAAATATTTAATTGCTCGAATTAATTTTTTAATAATTAAATATTTTCGTGATACTTAAATTAAAATTTTTGAAATATCATTTGGAAAAAAATATGTGTTCCTGTATATACCATTAATCTTGTTTTGAGTGTCACACATGGAAAAACTTTCCTAAAACGGCTATTTTCAAATTTTAATTGACGCAATAGTCGCATTTCATTTTTTAGGGAAAAGAATTGGAAAAAAATCCAAAAAATCAACCTCCGTAAAATTGACAAATTTCCAAAAAAAAAATAAGTCACTTTTTTGAAATCCTTGCAAAATTCTTATAATGTATTCGAAGGAGACAATCTACGATAGTTTTTTTGATATTTAGATGATTTTAATATGCAGTACCTATATATACGGTGTTGTGCTCACACGGGTTAAGGTATCCGGTGCCTAATTTGACATATTCTCTTGCAATATCACACAAGACAGGGCTTCATGATTATATTCAGATTAGCAACTTTGTATTAACTAGCCTTTGCATTGCAAAAAAAATATCGCCAAACTTTTTTGTATGCCACACTCCTTCACACCTAAGCGGCACAAGAGCCACTAGCCAAAACGGACATCTATTCCTGAGATTCTCCTCCCAGGAAGTTCCTCCAGAGTTTATTTGAAATAAACCCAATTAACTTAACCTTAAAATTAGTATACAACTTTTAGGAGGCTTTTGTTGATGAGCGCTAATATTTAGTATAGAAAATATAATAAAATCGGTCCAAAATACCGGTTTTTGGACTTTTTTCAGCCGGAAAATCTATTCGTCCTAGGTTAAATTTCAAATTCACTCAAATTTTTGCAAAAGCCAGCTCTAAAACAGAAAAACTTTTTGGAGCGTTTGTTGTTCAATTTCGACCCAAAGCAAAATATTATTTTTCAAGGTCACGTGAAAATTATCCGAAAAAAATGTGCTTCTCATTTTTTCGAAAGTAGACTCAAAAAGAAAAGCTGGGACAACGACTTGAAATAAGTGGTTTACTTCACACCTATAACTTTGTGAAGAACTTCTTTGAGTGGTCAATCTGAACACAAAAGTTAATTTTGTGAACATAATTTTAGAGAAACGATCTTCAAATACTTAGAAAAAAATCGAAAAAACGCAAATATTTCGAAAAAAATTTTGTTGTCATTTCGGTTTTTTATGCGTTAAAACATAAACAATTGATTTGGTGCATTTTTATGACATAATAACTGCAGAAAATGTAGGAGCCGGGATAGTATCCCGGGGATACCCTTAAGGAAGCTGTGTCCGAAAAAAAACTTTAATTTTTGGCTATAAACAAATGATTATAGTTTCTTCTCGATACAATTTATTTGGCGCTAGGGAGTTATGAACTTAGAAATTTCGGTACTATTTTGATACAATATGACTTCAAACTTATTTTTGACTTTCTTTAAAATTGCTCTAATTTTTTCTAATTCAATTTTCGATAGTATTTCAAACTAGATTTATAGTAAAACAAACAAGTTTAACCTTTTTCAGATAATGTTCTTGTGACCTGAATAATTGGAATAGTTGAATAAGATAAGTAATAATTTAGTAAAGTTCACGCTATAATCTTGACATATTAAGTATATTATATCCTTTTTCCAACCTAAGTCCATCTTAAAAATGCTTNTTGTCTTAGTGATTGTTTTGAGTATAATTATACGCAAGGGTGCTTGATATTGGGACCGCCAAAGTTGATCGGTGTGTAATCACTCAAGAGATAGTAAGCATTTTTAAGATTAATTTTAACTCATGAAACGTCATTTGAATATGGAACACAATACCCCTTTTCAGCTACAATAAACTTCATTTTACTTCAGTAATAACCTTGCATTCGAATTTCGAAATGAAAATTGCTTTGTCCTTTTAGTTTTTCTCAAACAATGGTCAGTTTAAATATCTTTTATGAATCCTTTCCTTATCTTCATTGTCCCGTATTGTCAAAATGACTTTTGCTTTTGGCCAGTAAGCAGCCATCTCTTCCCAAAAATAATTCGCAGGCCCATCAACGACCACATCGCATCCTTCTTCATCATATTTTTGGCAAACTTGCTCGATTGTTAATTTTCCCTTGAAAAAATCCATCCATGTTTCTCGCATGTAAGTGTATGTTTCGCCGGCATCGTAAACTTTGAGATAAAAATTAGATATATGAAACTTAAACTCTTCGCTGAATAAAATTAGAAGACCCTTATAGACATGAATTTATTGTTTATGTAAACATTTTTAACATAAGGCATTTTGAACTCGTCACGATTTTTTTAGCTTGGCAAGGTAAATTCATGGGGTTGGTGCAATTTTGTTTTATAATAAACTTCTAACGCCCTTGACGAAAACTATTTCAGAAAACGTCAATTTATCTCCATCAGCTAGAAACTAACGAAATAAATATTATAGTATTTTGAACTAAATAATTTTCGAAAACTTGTTAAAAATTCAACGCAAGAAATGCAACAAAGTTCTTGTTGAAATTTTTCAAAGTTTGTTTTAAATATCTCGCGGACAAGGATGCGCGCACGGCGGACAACGGTGCGCGCCGTTTCCCAATCAAAAGTAATGTGTGAATCAGAACTATAGGATAAAACTTAAAAAGTAGACGTCAGCCGCTGAGTCAGCCGTCACGGAGGGTCAGCGTCGAAATAGCGAATTTTTATAAGTCGCAATCAATTTTCAGACCCGATTAACTCGGCAATGATTTTTCTTTGCTCATTTTATCAAACAAAAAAAATTTTTCTTGTGCAATCGAATTGGTTAATTAAATACTCCTTAACGTACATTGTTGAGGTGATATATTGTGAATTTATTTTTATACGATTTTTCGCCAAAATCGAAAGTTGAAAATTGCCTACAAAACTGAAAAATTATGGTGACATGTCCTACCAATGTATTTTAGATGATTCATTTTATCAAGCTTGACCTTCAAAAATATTAAAATTACAGTATTTATAATAATTGGCAGATTTGTGTAAATATGTTACACAAACTATAGTAATTTTTTTAATTGTCATAAGACTGAAAGGTTAAACATTTCGCAGAACGCTTGGTTTGAGCTTAGTTTTAAGCTGAGCATAGATTTAATTTTGACGCGTCATTTTATTTTTGTAGCGGAACCTGTTTGTACTAAGCCGGTTTCATGCTGGTTTGGTCAAATTGTTTATCAAAATCCACTGAATCTTTAAAAAGACCGATTGAAAAGAAAAAAATTCCGTGAAAAAATCGATTATTTGACCCAAATTATGCTAAAAAAAATTTAAAATCTCAAGTAAATACGAGACAAAATTCAAAATTAACATCATTGATGATGTCAATAAACGCTATTACTTTAATGGCAATTAATAATGTAAACATGCAATGCCACATTACTTTTGTTAACTTTTAACGAAACTATCAATTTTAATGTTTTAAGATAGGCAAAAAACATGTGACTTCCCTCCTAAAATCACATCGAAAATTATTTTATTATATCACATCAGTATTGTCGTCAAAAGTAGATTTCGGGTATTTTAGAAATTGTTGTATTGCTTATTTTTTAAGTTATAGCGTTTTAAACATGTTTTAAGGGGGTACTTCATGAATCGAGGCTCAAACAAAAATATTTCAGAATTTTATTCTTATAGTTTTTTTCGGAAAATATGGATAATTTAAACTAACTTGGTGGTATTTTCAACCCAATACAGCATTAGGAAAGTACTTTTTAATCAGTTTGAAAATATCTTGTCTTGATTTTAAGCATTTTGATCAAAATTTATGGATTTTCAGGAATTAGAAGTACAGTTTTGAAAAAGGAAAAATCATCGAAATTCGGGTTTCGATAGTACACGCCCTCCGCGGGGTCATCAGCTGTTCCTTCATATATGTTTCAATATTGTGACTAAAAAATCCAGGAAAAATAGGCTTTTCCGCGATTAAAATCAGTTCAAAAATCGTTTTTTTTGCGTTTTCTAGAGCGAATTTATTTCAAATTTTTCAAAACGATAGAACACAACCTGCGTGCGTTTCTTGTGGTTCATAAAATCGAAAAATAATTTTTCCACCCCCAAAACTCACGAAAAAAATAGGCTTTTTGCTACAAAATATAACTCTACTTTGACGCTCGTTCCTGATTGGTCGAGCAATCAGTGATCCTTGATTATGATTTGGGATATGAGATTTAGGTCAATTAATCTACCAGGCTAAACAATTAGGTATCACAATGTATAGTTTCCCAGATTGCCCTCAAAAACCATGAAAACGGCATTTCCCACGAGGGGTACCTCCTTAATAGTGTGAAAAGTTATGATTAGAGCTCAGCTTCTCTACTAATACCTAATCGAGACTAAACTTTGGTCTAGTTACAGTATGTACTTTTTTTACTTGCGAAGTGAAAATTGTCCTTTAGCTAATTACGGCCAATTAAAAACGGTAACTAGGTGGATTTTATTTTGAACGCCAAGCTATAGCCGATGTCAAGGGTTTGAAAATAAAATCCACCTAGTTAATATTTTTTATTGCCCGTAATTACCTAAAGGACAATTTTTACTTCGCAAGTAAAAAAAGTACATACTGTATATCGTCAAAATGAGGGTGATCTCTATGCCGTGAGTTCGAATCCCACTAGGGTTTTTTAAAGATTGACTCATATCTAAAATGGAGGTATGAAAGGCCAGTATGAAAGGCCGCCAATTACTCATCAGAAAATAAGTGGCGGCATAACTATATAATATGAGCTTCTAGTTTATGACAATGATAATTTCTACAGAAAATGAAACCATCAATAATTGTGAAAATGAAGGTCAAATCCTTAAGAAAAAATATTCGATTCTAACGAGTTCTTGAGTAAATTTGAATTTTACAACATAGCTGAATGTATCTTAAATACATTTTGATGAAATCGCAATAGGTCACCGATTTAATCACGATATATTTTCTCTCTATTGTGGTCCCCAGTCTAACGTCACCTTGTTTCAAAACTTACAAAAAATTTATAGGTACATTTTTTTTCGATGATTTTCTTTAAACTTCTTGAAATTAAAAATACAATATTTGATATTTTTATATTTATTTAATCGCTACGTTTCGCTGTCGCATGTACAGGCTAATATATTTAATTTATTTTAAAATTAAATTTTAACATTATTTGATTTGTTATAAAATTATTACATTTTAACAACAGTTTTGCAATCTTTGCACTGAAACTAAAAAGCAAAGTAATCAAATCCAAAGTCATATTAAGATAATAAATAAATATTCTTCAAATATTTGAAAGAGATAATTTTTTTTAAATTATCATTTTCCTGTTTTTAAATGCCCAAAAAAGCAGAACAAATCATTTATACTTCGTCCATTGTCAGACATCATCGTGTAGGCACGCAATTATGAGATAATGTGACATTACTAATGTCTTGGATAATTTTTTCCAAAATAATAAGCTACAGTTTTAAAAATATTAACATTAAATTTATAAGAAGTAAAAAATCTGATTGTAAAATTCTATCTTCAATAAAAACTCTGCGGGTGTTCCTATAAAATCCATAAAAATACAACTTTCAAAAAAAAATTACCTTTGTAACCAAGTGTTTCAAGTGCTTTACTCAACGATTTTGTCCCAGTCTTTTGAAATCCCGCACAGATAATTTGAACCATTTTTGTGAGCGATTTTCATTTATTAATTTTTAAACTCGAATGTTTCCGTATTTTATATGCTCATTTGGTGCTAGACAAACACCTTGGCTGTTCCAATGACTCACTGGGTAAATTCAAAATAAATTATTTTAGTTTATTCCTTCGTTAAAAAATGTTGATTGTAACGGGCGTTTTCTCGTGAGTAAGACCAGGGGCAAGACTATAGTAACCAAAGCCAGTTATATAGTAACGAAAAAATCTTTTTTCTCTCAGCCTACCAAAATTGCAGAAAAAAAGTTTTCAATATATTTAAGAAAGAAACGCGCGGTTACAAATCTATATAACGTTAGTAATTGTACTCTGAATCCGTTTAATGACGTCGGAGCCAAAATGCTCGGAGGCAAAAAAGAAAGTTGAAAAAAAATCTTACTAGCTTTTTACATCATTTCTTACATAACATTTAATTACATGCTAGATAATATTTACAATAAAAAAATAATCTTTTCAAATTCTCTCATATTTTTCGCATACTCAGGGCAATTTGCGAGGTTTTTTAATAATCTTTTGTTTCAAATCAGAATTTGAAATTGATACTTTTTAGTCTAATTTTTCAGTGGTAAAACTTTTTACTAAACAATTTGATAAAATTATTCTGCTTGACCGATTGTTATTGAGTAATTACAATAATAATCATGCGCCACTGATTTTTGGAGCTTTGGTCTTTGTGGAGGTGGAAATTATAAAATGCGGACCTGCCAATAACCTGCAAAACATTAATCGTAAATTGCCGGTCATGACTCAGTAAATGTACATTGACAATATAACATTGTTGATGTGGTTAAGGGGTTTTTTTTCAAAATTTTCGCATTTTTTCGATTTTTTTCTAAGTATTTTTTAAAAGATGAAGTTAAAAAATAACGTTTGCTCAAATTTGACCACTAAGACTTCAAAATATTGACTTGACGTTAGCCAACTTTCTCATCGATGTTTTACTGGCTTTCTATTGAGCCTACTTTCAACAAAATCGAAGCACTTTTTTTTCGGAAATTTTTTTGAAAATTACCAAAATAATCATATTTTTAGCTGTCAATCGCAAAACAGCTTGTGTTCATCTCTTACATATTTTCTGAGGAGTACTTGATAAAAATTTAAGCCATTTTGCAAATATATCCTCGGAGGAAATAGATTTTGAAGTCTGAAATTGTGAAAAATCGTCGGTTATTTGGCGTTCTAGAATTGTTCAGTCACCGGATCAAAAAAAGCTTGAGTTTTAAGTTTGACTGACTACCGTTACGTTATTTGTGAAAATTTGAGCTCAATTTGATATACCGTCTGGGAGAAGATAGAGTTTGCAGTTTGGAAAATGTCACCTTGTTACGATACTGTACCTATTGGTGTAATCGTAAAAAATAATTTGTGATGTATTTTTTCGCAAGATTAATCATAGATCTATAAATTAGCATTTTCGGTTTTTCTCATAAACTGTTAGTTTTCAGTATATTTCACCGAGAAAATGTCAAATCAGAGTCGTATACCCCTTAAACTTCGTAAACTTTGAAAAAGCAGGTCATAAAGGGGTAACCGACGGGGTATAAAGGCCGCCATATTTCGAGACTCAGAAGTGATAAACCTAATTTTAGCTGCATTCTCAATTTTTTTAACGGTTTCCTTACAAAAAATTTCATTTTCGACAAAAATTATTTCGAATTTTGCAAAATTTATATTTTTTTTTCTTTCTAAATTAAAATTAGCTTAACCCTTGAAATCACAGAGCCGATATATCGGCTCAAGCCTACCTAAAACAGTCTGAAAAGCGCAAAAAAAATTACAGACTCATTTTGTTTTGGATAAATTTGGTTCGCAAAATTATGGGAATTGATTTTTGAGATTTTCGCCAAGTTTACTTCGAAGAAATTAATTCGAAACGAGACATCAAATAGAAATGTGAGCTTAGCCAGTTTTCAGGAAAGTGTTTTGGGCATGCATAACACTTAAAATAAAAATGTTTTGGTGTCTAGGGAGTCCCTAGTAGGGACAGATATTGTTTTTTAAAAGTAAAATTTCAAAATTTTCAATTTAAGTATTCCATGAAAAAACTTATTTATTATAAAAATTGATTTAAGCAAACAAAAATGGTCCACACTTTCATTTGATTACTATATGATATAAGGTATACCGTATACCTTTTATTGCATCACCACTAGTTCTAATAGATAAACAGTGCAAAGATAACATAGCGCCTCCTCTTGATTCCCGCATTCCTGCTTAAACTTCATCATTAATATTAACACATAAGTGAGAACTGTTGAAATACTTAATTCTTGCTTGAGATATACATTAATGGCATGCTTACACTTGTGGACTAGTTTGATACGTTAACTGGATAGTGGTACATCTACAGGATAGAATTTCGAGTATTTTTCTTCGATTATCGCATCATTTGTCCAAATTCCGATCTTGTAGCAGGTTGGTCAATTTGCAAGACACAGCAGTAGTTTCATGGATAAAAATTTATTCGTAAATTACATATTTCTCTATTCCCCTTCGTTAACTGTTTGCTCCTTCTTGGTTCAAATTGTTCTTTTACTCGATATTGAATTACCAGATAAAATTCCTTTAAAATCTCTAAGTTAACAAACTTTCGAGAGGAAGTTGACCAGCACCACAGTGTTCCTTTAAACGTCGAATTTACTCTCTCCCAACCAGACGAGGGCATCCGAGACTGATTTTCAGATCGGATCGGATCGTGAAATTCTTCGGGTGCCGATCAAAATTTTCCAATATTCGGATCGGATCGCGACCCGAGTTTGAAAAAATGTCGATGATCGGAAGCCCGATTTGGAAATGTCAATATCGGATCGGATGCGTGCTCGACGGACCGGATCGATCTGCTCGGATTGTACTATGTTGGAAACCACTAGTACCAATAAAAAATTTAGTTGAATAATTCTGCGTTGACATTAAGGCGTCATTTAAGGTGCAAGTAAGAAATTGTGTGCCATTTTGTGCTAGTAGAAATTTAAACATTTAAGGATTTGAAAACTTATATTTTCTAGAGACTGAGTTAATTTTAAGTATTTGTTATTATTTAATTTATAACAATAAATATGAACAAATTTGTGAAGTCAAAAAAAGCCTAATAACTCGCGTTTCAAGGTGGGGTATGAGCAGAATTCTTTTTTTGGCAATTTTTATTTTCAAGTGTTTCATGCTGGCCAGAAAATCGTGAAAAAACCCACTGCAGGAAAATTTTGCGAACACCCACTCCCTTAAAGACCTAAGGGGTGTGGTCGCGATTTTGACAGGTTTACGAAGCTATTTTTGGATAAACATAGCAGAGCATTATTGTCAATTTACGCGGAATTTTGCTTTTGCGCGCAAAAAAAACGAAAAAACAAATTTTTTTTGAATTATCAGTTTGGGAGGCTCAGGCAAAAGCTATCTCCTCCAGCAGTTTAGAAGATACAGGTTTTTTGTCAATACTGCATCTGAACGCACAAGGCTTCTGTTGTACAATGCCATTAGAGGTTTCTTTTGAAATTTTGATTTGGCGTCTCTTGCGGGCCATGTTAACTTTATTCATTTTTAGCCAAATTTTTTTGAAATGCCTCAGTTTGGAGAGGCCAGCTGCAAAAAGATCTCCCTCCCCATTTAAAGATACCAGTTTCGGACTCATATGCATTTTGAAAGCACGAAGCCCGTTGTTTGACACATCCATTAAACGTTTTTTTGAAAATTTTGATTCGGCGTCTCTTGGGGGCCATGTCAACTTTTCATTTTTATTTGAATTTTGAACAAAATGTTAGAAACCGTAAAAAAAATTTGGCCAAAGCGTTCAAAATATTTTTTTCTAATTTCGACAACTTTTAAACGGATTTGGTGCAATTTTTAAGTTGTAAAGCGCGTCAAGCCAACAATTAGCGCACTTTCAATTTAAATCATAAATTAATCAATAATTTTTGCAGCGGCTTGTAATGATTTCCTAAACAACAGTGAAAAATTCTTAAAAACATTTTTAAAGCCTAAAGGATGAATGTTCTAATTTGATAAACAATATTTAAAAAGAAATTTTTTGAAAAATTAAAAATCCGACCAGTTTAATTACAGGCGGCTGGGAGTTTAAGAATCTTTAAATTGTTTTAAATTTGGGTCAAATTAACATTGACAATGTTTTAACCAGGGGTCGGCATATTGAATTGGATTGAACTAGATCGGATTGGATTGGATCGATTTTTTTTTGATCCGATCAAAACCGATCAAGTTTTTGAAACTCCTCAATCCGATCAAGTGTTTGAAACTCCTCCATCCGATCAGGTCAATCCGATCCAATTCGATCAAGGTTTTGAAACTCCTCAATCCGATCAAGTTTTTGAAACTCCTCAATCCGATCAAGTTTTTGAAACTCCTCAATCCGATCAGGTCAATCCGATCCAATCCGATCCAATCCGATCAAGTTTTTCACAAAAATGTTCTCGATCCGATCAGGTCAATCCAATCAGGTCAATCCGATCAAGTTTTATTCCCGGGTCCATCCAATCAGGTCAATCCGATCAAGTTTAATTTTCGGGTCAATCCGATCAAGTTTTTTTTCTGGTCGATCCGATCAACTTTTATTTTCGGCTCAATCCGATCAGGTCAATCCGATCAGGTAAATCCCATCAGGTTTTTTCAAGTCGGTCTACCGACTCCTGGTTTCAACTGCCAATTCGAAAATATCAAAATCTGAAAATGTTTCCTCTTCCATGGCTTCTGCCAATGAAGTAAAATATTTTAGGGGACCTCCCTGGGCAAACTTAGAAATTCTCTTCCTGGGCGTATCACGATATTTCGGAAATTTGATTAAGGTGGCTGAGAGTTCATTATACACGTTTTTTGTGTGCATACTATTTTCAAAGAATAATACGGACCATCCAGAGAGGTTCTAATCCGAACCGTTACAGTATTTTAAAGAATTTATGATCTGAAATTGTATGATTCTCCATCATTTGTGACACAAATACAACAATCAATATCGTAAATAACTGAAATTCGGGTGATTGCACTTTTCGACAAATGTACAAAGACCTTGAATGATATCATTATTATATAATTTATAATTCTCAGATTTTATCCGGATCAGTGTCATACTTAAGGGGGTCGGTGCATTTTGGCAGATTTGCACTTTTTCAATTTTTTTGTCTTCATGGGAAAACTTTTTTGCCAACCTCACTAATTTTCGAATAAAAATTATTTCAAACGTAAGTTGCCACTTTTTGAGCTCGACTTTGTTTAATCTGGTTTTTTGCAGATCGATTATTTTTACTTTATAAAATCGTGCTTTAAATAGAACACTCTAAAACGCGCGCCTTTTTGTACTTTAGTGTCTAAACCTACATTAAAATGTTCTTTTAAAAATTTAAAATATGTACAAGATATACTTTCAAAATTTGAGCGTAGCAAAAATTTTGAAGTATTAATTGTGTTAATATAATTCCAGTTTTGACGGCCGAATTATTTTCAGTCGCGAAAATATTTTAAACTATATATTTGACCCTTTTTGTTATGAAGTTTTAAATCCAATACGAGCCAGATAAATTAAAGACTCTTATCGGCGATGCACACGCGCTTGACCCCTGTCTATTTTTTTCTCTTGATTCTTCTCTTTTAAAAGTAAAAATATAATAATTGAAATTTATGGTTGGGCTGGTATTTAATACACGTATAGTCCTAGATCTATTGATGTCTATTTTGACTGTACTTCATTGATTTATGCATCAAGTAGTGTGAATAAAATTCAACAAGTTTGTTTCTTATTTTGTTTATTCGATATACTTGTTTGATCGTGTGAGGAAACCCATCCAGCGTCAAGCCAACATAATATAGCGGGATATCAATTAAGCTCAAATTCAAATTGGCACATAAACATTTTTTTATCAAATTTTAGAAATTCTGTAATGAAATTTGACTTACAAAAAATAATTATTGCTAAACAAACACAAAGAGGGAATTTGGCGCGTATAACTTGCCTAGGATGTAGCTGAGAATGAACAAATAAAGTTTTCCGGAAATCAAATTTTTTTATTTTTATCACAAAAACCACAAAAGCCAAGATGGTTTCCGACAAATCACTTTATCACAGGATTTATGACTTATGGTTAGTAAGGGAGAAAATTTTAAACAGATATTGGCCAAGAATTAACAGATTTCAAATAACAATTAAGCAGAAACAGCACTTAATAATAAAGTACTGAAAAATCACCAAATTTTAAAAATCTTTTCCCATTATTTTTTCAGATTTTTTTCAAAATATTGACTAAATTGTAGTTTCTAAATTTGAACGTTTCTTATGTTATTTTTTTATTTTTATTTATAAAACTATACATTTTTCACGTATGATTTAATTTTATATCGCATTCCAGAAAATTTATTTTTATAATTAAATTATTGACTTTCCCATTCTATTTTTTTGTTTCGAATTTTTCTCTTTTTCATCGATCGAATATTTTGTCGCCACGTGAACTAAATGAGCTAATCACATCGCCGCTTTGGAAATGGATCAAATTCGAAAAAAAATCTTCAAATATCGCAAATGATATATTATTTTTGACAATTTAAAGTAAATTCAATTTTTATTTCCAACTTGAAAATATGTAGAAGCTAATATTCATGAAAATATTTGCGTGGAGTAAATCAAGAAAGGACGCAAACTTAATATATAGAAATAAAATTATTTTCGATATGATTTTCTACGTCAAAATCGAAATTAAATAATTTCCTTAAAAAAGACGAAAAAAAACGAAAAATTTTAGCACATCGAAAAAAAAATCTTATTTTCAATGAGTTAATTTATTTAATTTTGGCGTGGTGAACCGAGTCGGAAACTTAACCAATAGTAGGCAAGTTTCGTGAAATAATTTTTTTTTAATTTTTGATTAAAGAGGGCTAAAAGACGATTTTCGCGCAAAACCGTATTTTGCATTCAAAAAAGAATGATTCAGAGATAAACAAGAGCGAAGAAACATAAAACGAGGACATATGATAAACAGTTAAAGGTAGCCATTCTCAATATGTTCAGCTAAGGATTCCATAAAAATAAGTTGAAAGTTTTTGAACAAAAGAAATGAGGAAACATTTTCAAAATATTTCAAATAGTTTCGACCGAAAATCCCAAAGATAGTTGGTATGATTTTTCAAATATCAATAAAAATATGTGGTCAACTACGCGAAAAGTTAAAGTGGCCATTTTAAAAAGTTTTTTTTCGTGAGAATGTTGAAACAAATACTGTAGAAAAAAAATCTGATGCAAAATAAGGCATTTTTTTAAAAATGCTCGGACTTTTTTCCAAAAAATTATCCTCATAATTTGTGGAATTTGAAAAGTTTCATTCGAGCTCAAAAATTTTTTAAAAGCAATAAACTCGAACATGAATTCAGTTTACAAAAGTTGCCTGGAGTAATGAACATTACTTTTGGCGGTATAATTGAGAAATATATAAACCCAGTGAACAAGTTTTTTCATCAAGAGCCCATATCCCGTATCTGCCAAAATGCACCGACCCCCTTAAGGGGGTTCTATATAATGCATAAAACCTAATTGCTGTTTTTTCTCTTCATTGAAGTTTAACTTCCACGTATCGAAATAATTTTATTTAAATTTATCTTAATTAGCCGAGAATTTTTTTTGAAAATTCATGGCTATAGTTAAATATATGTCAATATAATTATAATATAATAAAATAATATAATTATTTGAATGAGCCCGATTAACTCAGAAATAATATTTTGTTTAATTTATTAAAAAAGACACTTAATTTATGCATGCAAATTGACATTTAGAACCCCCTAAAAGTATTATGATACGGAAAAATAGTATTCCGTTCTTCACATCAACTTGATCAGACCAAGTTGAGTTTTAACTCAAAAAACATAAAAACCTCCTCTGTGATAAGTGAAGGATCAGCTGAACTTTGTTGGTACTTACATAAATATTTGGGGAAAACATTTTTTAACAAAAAAAATTTATTAACAAAACATTTTCCAACAAAACATTTTTTAACAAAAAACACATTTTTTAACAAAAAAATCATTTTTTAACAAAAAAATCATTTTTTAACAAATAAAACATTTTTTAACAAATAAAACATTTTTTAACAAAAAAGTATTTTATAACAAAAGAAAACATTTTTTAGCAAACAAAATATTTAATAACAAAAAAAACATTTTTTAACAAAAAGAACATTTTTTAACAAAAAAACATTTTTCAACAAAAAACACATTTCGAGTTTCAAAATTGAGTTTCAAACTCATCAAAAGAACACACATTTGTTGGAAGGTGAAAATCCTCACACAAGAATATCAAAAATATATCTCGGTTGCATTTATTAGTGTTTTGAAAAAGAATCTATAATTATGCTTTATTAATAAAGTACAGAATTGGGAAAACATTNTCTAACAAAATTTGAAAACTCGTGCCCAGTATACACGGGATAAAACCGTGCAAAACTTCTTTGTCAGGAAAAAAAATAGGGTTGGGGTGAGAAGATTAGCGTTACGAAGGAACCCTTGTCTTCTTGCACCAACCCTAGTTTTTTGTTGACAAAAAGTTTTGACATGCCCCGAGTGTACACTTTAATTTTATGTGTAAACTGATATCATCCTATCTTGAAAGTATCAGAACTAGGGTTAGGTAAACTCGTGTTCAGTGTACAC
>SCLH01062579.1:4995-20422 GCA_004367855.1 Oikopleura vanhoeffeni
AGGAAAGGGTAAAGCGTAACCCTCAGCTATAAAAATACTTGAACCTAGAAATTTTATTTTCTAGGGTCATCAAAAAACGGTTTCCACGGCCGCCACAGAGTTTAATTTCTGCTGGGCAAACCCGAGACATTAATTTGTCAAATCGGGCAAAAATATTAAAATTAGGCGGCTGCGTTTCGAAAAACCGCCGTTTTGAAAAAACGCGAAAATTGGCTTTTTTCCGGTTGAAAAAGGCAAAAAAACCTATTATTGAAAAAGAGCCGTTTTTTCATGGGAATCGGCTAAATCCCCTTTAATTTCAAAGGTGCCGTTTTTGTGACAACAGCATTTAACACTACGCGCAGCAAAGGCGCTTTCAAAAAGGCGGCTACGGCACAGCGGTAACTATTGTGACAAACAGATTAAACAAATATTTATCTCTTTAAAAATAAGTATCAATTCTCATCGACCTACGCAATTTGAGTGTGGTAAAAATAATATGTTTGATTTGTTTGTCACAATAATTTGTTTGTCACAATGGTCGCGGCGCTTTCAAAAGCGTTTTGCCGCGCGTAGTGTAAAATGCTGTCGTCTCAAAAAAATCCTTGGCAATTGGGTAGCCCCGNGCAAGAAATACGGGTCAAACGCGAACTTGAATTTAGGTAAATGAATTTCAAGTTACTGTAGTTACAGTAAATGTGACGTCAAAGATTAGAATTTCTATGCCTTAAGTTTCGCGTTCGCGTTAGGCCAATAAGTTCAAACAAGAACGCGAAACTAGAGCTCTAGAGATCCCAATCTAACATATGGATGCATATATCCCTTTATCACCTTTTGATTAATCTAATAGATGTGGGCTAAAAAAAAGTGAAAGCGTCCTCATGATTGGCTAGAAGGGGTCTTAGGATTGTTAGGATTGGCTCCCTCAACCTACATCTATTAGATTAATCAAAAGGTGATAAGGGTATATAGTACTTGTATAGTACTTATTATATTAACACTATATTTATATCTGAGGTGAATACTTACTTTTATAATCACAGCCCCAACTCACAGGAACATCAAGAACCAAACCATTCGGACGATAGACAGTTTCTAGTTTGTCGCAAAGTTCATCTTGAAGATTTTTTCTATCTTTTTCAAATAACCTAAATTTTCGTTTTAAATTTTAAATGCACTTTTAAAACAGCGGTTTACCACTTAAAGCCCCCTTGACCACTTAAAACCTCCCTTTTGGGGCTAAGTTTTCAAAATAACATATTTCGGTCATTTTAGACACCAGGGAGTTAAAATTCCAGAAAGTCAAAAACAAATTTTTGATTGAAATTACCTGAGCTAGAAAAAATATTTATCATTTACAACTTTTTTCTCGGTCAAATCCGTAGGTGGCAGTCTNCTAATCATCTAGATTTAATTTTTAATCCTACGAGAGCGCAATATGGAACATGTCGTATATTGTTTTTACCAACGGAACTCCAATTCAAAAACGTTTACTTCTCCTGAACTGCGTTCGAATCCACTAGGTTGTATTTGTGGTAGGGACGTTATCAGTGAACAAAGCAATCACTAAGACAGAAACATAAATCAAGAAAACTTAGTGGTCCGAACTCGCCGCTTTTAGAGGTGGGTTCTTTGGTATAGAATAGCGGAAAATAAAAGTTTTAAAGTGTGTAAAAAAGTAAACTCTAGTTTGAAATACAAACGCAAAATGACAATGATATGCGTTATGATAGTAATTAAAGTAAATTAATGAGACTAGAGAACTGATAAAAAAACAACCAAAAAATTTTTTGTGTCTGATTGGATCGAATAAAGAAAAAAATAAATCTAGAAGAATTCATTGGTTAAAAATTGTTGGGATTGTCTGGATTCAAACACAGTGATGAGTGTCTGCTCAATAAAGTTACTGATACTCTAAATGCCAAAAAAAATACTTTAATATACTAAAATCAATAAGTGGAAGTTCTGATACGATGCAAAAAATAAAAAAATGAACCCTAATAAGTTATTTGTGCTACCGAAACTATGCGGAAGTTGTAATAATATTGTCAAGTATTTTTAGCTTACATTCGTTGACTCAATTCACAAAAAAGGTATTTAGTAAACGGTATCAGTGACGTCATTTAAAATACTATTTCTATTTTAGTTTGATCGAAACAATGTCGGAAACCGAACTCAACTACGAATAGCTGCTCGAGAGTAACGGAATTTACGTAGTGACCGAAATATAATGGTATAGAAAATAAGGTTATTAAAAATTATTAGAGTTGCTTAAATTATAATCGTTACTGTTCGAGAAAAATACTTTAAAAGTTTTGCTCTTGCGCCATATTTATAAAAAGTAAACAAAATTGATCGAATCACAAATGCCTTAATAATGGGCCAATATCAATTATTTTCGGTTCTAGAAACCATATCACTAAATAACTCATCTACGTTTGTTCACGTTGGAAAAATCATAATTGATATGTACGCGCTAAGACCTTCATTATTTATTAAAATACGCGTAGTCAAGTGCAATAGTTAAACAAAGGCATTATATACATTGGCTTAAACGTATAAGGGGGTCCTAAGATAAACTCGCCGTCGAAAGAGCGGCGGGGCGAGGACGGAGACGAAGAAGCGGGTATTCTTCAATTTTGTGTAGATATGAATATGTAAAATATATTAAAACATTACTGTACTGTAAACTGCCTTCAGTCCAAGAAACGTTAATTACGGTATACGATTATCTGTTTTAGTTATTCAACCGAGTGTCTTCAAAATTGAAGAAACATGAAAAACTAATACAGGAAGATTTAAGTAATTCCACTCGAAAAAGGAATTCCGGTCTGGAGAGTGCAAAATCTAGAAACTTTCCAATTCCAGAAAATCGACATACTGAAACTCAGTAAGAGTAAAATTTTAGTTGGGTTTTAATATCCTTAGAGAAAGCTCAAAATTAAAGATCAACACCCGATAAAGATAGATTTTTGCCTACGGTGGTGATTTTTGCTATTAAAATGAAATCAGATAAAATGATCGATGCGCAAAAGTTAAAAATTACCAGGAAGTGCAAACGGCAAAACTGTTTTTTGAATTGCTTATCTTTTGGTTCGAACTCGATAAATTAACCAATTCAGCCAATGTTATCGAGTTTGAAAAAATTCGAATTTGGAAAATGGGACAGAATATTTCCAATTTCTCTGGCTCAGGTCAGCGCGAGACTAAGGCTCCGAAAGATACAATAACATCTGAGTGTCATTTTTCCGTTCCAGTATACATGTTGCATCCAAAGTTTAATTGAATGGCAAAACGAAAAATTTAAATTCAAGTTTTAATTCAAACGGAACTTGGCAGTACATTGAGTTTCCTAAAAATTAAATTATCACATAAGAAAAATGCAACGATCAAATATGAATTTCAAAACTCAAAATGAAGCGGAGTTTCCGATTATTTTCTACTAAACATTTATAATAAATAAATTACAATTAAAAGTAAATAGAACTCAAAATCTAGAAAAAATTTTTTGAGAAAGTTGGTTTAAAGGCTTAACTTACTAAAAAAACATGGCAAAATTCAAGATGACGGAAACGAAGTCTTCTGTTTATAAGAGTTGTAATTCTCGGATGAAAAGCTTCAGCATCCTGCGGTGTTTTTGGACCAAATTTTCCTGACTTATTTTTGAAAATGTATACAAAAATGTCATCTCACATGTGTCTTTTATAACCAAGTTTCCTTTTCAATTTCTAAGTGTTTTTAACAGTGAACAAGTTCAGGTAGGTTGTTCTAAAATCCAAGGTTTTTCTAAATTTGGCAGTGCAAGGTAAGTGTATAATGGCACTCCGGCATTTGATTTATGTTGTTTACTCTAATTTCAATTAGAATTTTAGTTTGCCCTATAAATTGGCCAACTCCATTAAATGATAGAACAGTTGGTCAAGTTTCCATAAGTCGGTTTTGGTTTGTTAAAAGGTAAGGTCGTACTTTTAATGCTGCGAAACGAGTTGATTAATAACATTATACCGAAATCTCGGGCGAAATTTTACTTTTAATAGTTTTGTTAGACATGAGGTATCAACCGTGTGGTTGTAGTCAAGGCAAGAGTTTTTATTTGAAAAGGGTTTTGTATACTCACAGAAAAACAACTGAAATCTTAAACTAATTTCGAGCAAAATTGTACTGTATTCATTTAGTGCGCTAAATTTTCATGTATCAAAGAACAGTCTCGACATCTAGAGCTGTTATAAATGTCTATTGACTTATCATTTAATCGAAGACCAAAAATTAAGTGTTATTGACTCCCGGTTGAAAATTCGAATTTATATTTGTATTTCGCGATATCATAATCAATAGAATTAGTTTTTCGTTTTCAAACTTTTCACCGTGAGGTATTTTGTCCCAGCATGTATATATTTTGCAATTTGGTGATGAGTCTTTTTCGCATAGTGCAAAATGCATCATACAGCAAACTTGCCAGTGGATATTGTTTTCTTATAAATTAATCACTACGTGTTATTCATGAGTATGTAAAACTTGGCTTGGCGACTAATGGAGCCCATTGCCTAAACCCTATCTTGTCCGTGTCAAATTCATTTCAAAAATGTTAAATTTAATACATTGCATGAAATATGCGAAATTGTCGCTAGAGATCGGCCAACGTTCAACCATCTTTTTCCAAGAAATAAAATTCCAGGGGATTAACTGATTAACACGGTGAAAGACCTAGTGTGCTGACATCGTGTTAATTTGTTGCATGCAAAATCACGTTGGTGTGTATTTCTGGTCGAATTCGAAATTGTCTCTAGTAGAGCGCTGTTGTGATTTATAGGAGCAAACAAGTAGGTGACATTCGTACCGTTGAACAAGCGTTTTTAAAATTTTGGTGCATTTGAGCTATATGATGTATTACCAGTGGTATTGGCGGAGCCAATTTCTTTCATGAAGTTTATCATCCCGTAGGATGGAGTAGGTAAGTATGGACATAATAGGTGAGTTATCAATTGAAGATTTCTCCAGGTTCGTGAGAGTATTTTTCAAACAGACTTCAAGTGTCTTCTAACTTGATACTTTTGTTATTTTTTCAAAATTGATTAATTGTCAAAAATTTTGAAAGTTTTGCTATCAATCATGTGAAACTTATGGCACATTCTATTTGATTCTAGACTACGAACACAAACTCACATTACTTCATAACGAAAAATTTATGATTCTAACGCCTTAGTATCGTTCTCAATAACCTAGTAGCACACTTAATTCGCTCAAACTGAACCGATTTCGTGCTAAAAAATAACATTTCATTCCTGTTCATTTGAAGTTTATACTGAAAATGTTTTTAGCCGCAAGTAAAAGAAACTATTTTTATAAAACAAATAATAAGAGGAATTTGAGTGAAAAATGTATTTCAAAAAAATATTTTATCAGGTAAAGTAACGAGTATCAACTAACTTGCGGCTAGAAATGGCGTGCTTGAGAACATAAAATTCATGTGCTATACCAGACTCGATGCTGCAGAATAGTGGTTTCCTGTTTGAGTATGGGTTTTAAGAATGAATAATATACGCACGACAATTAAAAGCAACTGGCGTCGAAAATAACATTGAATCACTAGCAGCAGGTTGGCTACGGCTCGAAGGATTGCGTTAATTCAGCAGCTAATTTATGTTAAAGGGTAGTGCTCGTATACTATAATTTATCGTCTATTTTTTGGGTCAGTCAGTTTATACAACCTAGCCTAGAAGGGTAGTCGCGCTAAATGAAGTCAAGAAAAATCCCTATTTTATTTTAACGTTTTTTTTAATTGGACATACAGATATATGCTCTTTATTTGACTACTATGGTCAAGAGCGCATTCGATTGTTTAGAATCATTCGATCAAAATACAGGGGGGTGCGGCGTATAGGAGTGAAGTGTTGTCCGCCAAAAAACCAAACTAACCTTATCCAACTATATCGCGTACGCTTGGGAATGTGCTGTTGTCACGTTTACAACAGTATCATAGGTTATACAGTGTATTGAGTAACGGGTGGTCAGAGTTTAGAGAATTTTTCGGTGATTTTAAAGTTAATTTTCGTTACATATCTCATAGGATGTATAGTCGAACTCGTTACAAATGTAAGGAACAATGAAAATATAAAAAACAATTTGCTCAGTAATCCTCTCAGAAAACCAGAAAATACAATATGTTTACTATGAATCTATTAGCCCATTTTCAACTACCGAACATTGTTGCGAGACTTTGAAACTAGTTTTAAACTTTTGGAAATACCGACCTTCACTCGGTCACATTGAACATGTTTAAAAACATGTTATTTTCATTGTCGCGCGCGACCGGAGAATCTTGACTGAGAACTGGTTAAAAACGCGATTTTTGCCTAGGAACCGTTTGAAAAGAAAACCCTAGTCTCGTTTGCTTACATATACGCCGCACGCGTAACAGAATAATTTATTCATAGCATAGGTTTTTACGGGAGCACGTGTTGGGTGCGTGTGGTCACAACTATGCTTAACAATATACGCGCACCCTGTAGTTAATATTGTTGATTTTTGGCAGGATACAAACACGATTGTGAAAACGAGGAACAATATCGAAAAACTTCTAGCGATCGCCAAACTCTCACTACACACATTAGATTGAGATCCAAATAGAGTGCAATACGTACTTAATTGCTGCTATGTTCTGTCCGTTAAATTAAGTCATAAAGTATTGTATAACTTGAAAACCTCAGAGAGGAACGTCAAATTTTAAAAATTATTCGTAGACTTTGCAGTCGTTATATGCAACGAGAATAAATATCAGACATCGAAAATTTAGGGATGCAATGTTGTTTAAATATATAAAATAATTAATTTCGTCAAAAATTGTACTACTCAGCAATTGATCAAGAAACCCGATTTCATTTTTCTCAATCTTCCCTGTCTTTAACCAAAAATCCACGAACAATGTTGAAATCTTCATCTCGACAAGATATCGAAATGACTATTGCCTCTATATGTCGCGTTCGCCTTTGACTAAGTTTCATCGAACGCGATACAATGCAGACATGCGCCATAAGGATCCAATACTAGCTATAGAAAAATGGCCAAAGTTTAAATTCTGGCTTTTGGACACACTTATCTTACTAAGTATGACATTTCTTGGTAGCTTAATGTTTCCAAATATAATTAATTGTTTCTGTAAGACTGCTCATCCGCAGTTCAAAACAATCTAATATTAGCTAAGAGTAGTACATTCATGCAATGTTGACGTAGAATTCAGCGAATTATTTACTTTTTTCTTTAGCTACATTTTTATTTCATACGTGTACGAGAGTTGCGTACCTTAGGTAATATATATTTATGAATTAAGGTCCGTCTACATGGTAACGCATCAGGGTAAGCAATAAAGAGGGCACATGAACCGATGCTAATTTGTCAACTTAGATATAATAATTATATCAAAAGCATGAAACATCAGCCACATTTTCAATGGTGCGGTACAATTTATTTCATACCAAATATAACAAACTGCTTCGAATGTTTTGTCTGATTCTTTCTTTTTCGCCACTTTATAAAGGTTGTCTTTTTTAACTGTCGCGAGAGATAATTATTCTGAAGAATCGCAATTATCGCGCAAGATAATTACGCAGTTTCCACGATTTTATTCAATCTGCAGTGCCCATATGCGAATTGCGAAGTTTTGGTCGGTTTTTATTAACAATACTTAAACCGACGGTTATGGTGGTCCTCATTTTCTGCATGTTATAGTTATAAAAGCACCAAACTATCGTATGTATGTTAAAACACAAAACACCAATAAGACAAAAAAAATATGTATCAAAATAACGTTGTGAGGTCAATTTGACAACTCATCGCTTTCTTGTTGAGCCTCTCGAAAAGATCGAAGCACATTTTTTAAAATTTTTTCACGTGACTTGAAAACTTAATATATTTTTGTTGGGTCGAAATCTAAAATAACGCTTTCCATAGATTTATATGTTTTGAGTCTCCTTTTCAAACTTGGTGAATTTTAGAAATAAACTCAGATGAGATAGAATTTCCATAAAATCGTAAAAAACCGATCCTATCCGCATATTCTAGAACAAACTAAACCTTATCGACACAAAAAAAAAAAACACCACGCTTCCACAGAAGTTTGTATATTAATTTGCCGTTGTTAAAATTTATGTTATTCTGCAAATATAACCTCAGAGAGATGGAATGTCGCGTTTGGTTAGTGTTCTGCTTTGCTATGTGTCTGGAGTCATTCATGAGAAATATTGACACAATTTTTCGCAGATGAACGGCTATTCTACCAAACTGCCTATCTGAATTATATCTCGCGGCCTTTTGCTGAATATTTGAATCGAGAACAAATTGCAATGACCACCATACCCTTAAATGCTCTTCATAACACTGACGTACATAATTTCAATGATTATGCTCAAATCACTTCTTTGTATTTATTTCATTGTGTTCTGGATTGTAGTCTCATTGTGGCGCTACTATTTTTAATTATTGTAAACTATAAAATAAAACTTTTCAAATATGACTATTTGACGCCTAACGCGTTTATTCATCTTTTACGAAAAAATTTTCCCGGAAGATCCAATCGAATGCAAAATTAGGAGAAATTCTGGCCATAGTCCGCCTTTTTGTAGCAACGCAATTGCGAATTTTGCAGAACCTAAAGCCAAGTCCCTAGACCACTTTGATTTGTCAGAGAGCCACAAAAATGAAACTAACACTTTTCCTGCAGGTATAATTGACTTACAACGACTACTGAAACGCATTTTGGAACGTTGGATGGCATTAGAGATGGGATCTTCTTTTACCAATTTCATATTCCTGTAAGTACAATCACACATATACAACAATGCAGTTTAAGCAAAATGTTCAAATGTATTATTATATTTTTAGAACTATGAGCAATAGCCAATCAACTTCTCATTTAGTTCATGCTTGCAAATAATATATGCAAGAATGTCAATAGTAATAGACAATATCTTTTTATTAATATGAAATCACGTCAATTTCATCGAAAGTCAAAACATTTTGAAGAAGTGAAGTTTGGCAGAGCTACGCAAAGGATAATTTGCGAGTTTTTCTCTTCCGTTGAGTTTAAATTTATAAAATTAAGTTTGTGTCGTACAAGGATCTGATAACTACTCATACTGAATAACTTATACCATACAGACTTGATTCAAACGTCGCGAATAAATAAAGATTATTGTAATAATTAATAGGGAAATTGAAGTCGATTGTGGTTACTGAAAAATGTCTCTACATTTCACTCAAAAATGGTCATTCCTGGTCTTTGAATCTCCTGGTCGCGAATAGCGTCTGTGGAATGCCGGAGACTTACACATTGTATTTTTCGGCCGTCTTCAGTCTAGTCTATCTAAAACATATAATTGAAACAACATAACCCTCTAACTAGGTGACTTTTCGATTCATTTGAACACATTGAATTATACTACTCTGGAGTGAATTCGAAACAGATTTCGCAAAAATCTTTTTGTGAATATCGTGATTCTCAATTCATAAATTCTGTTCATATATAAATGTTCTCGTTGTTTTAAACTGGTTTCACAACAAACAACTTGATCATATCCATGTATCAAATACAGTTAGTTGTGTTACGGATCTTACCGCATGTTCATTCTTACATCGCATAAATAAATATCGCAAAGAATGCTGAGATACTCCAGATTTGATATGCCTTAAGATTGCGCGTGCATTAGTATTTTGGACCACGTCGTAATTCGGTATTCGTTTCAATTGCACCTGAGCAGTCCAGCACCTCGAAGTCGTGTTGCAATTAAAAAATCATCAAATTATTCTGGATATTTTTTTATAGAACATTGAAATGCTTGCAACTGCAGATGTCGAATGCCATGATGATCAAAACAAAAATAACCCATTAGTATCAATTTTCAAAGATTCACGACAAAATAATTGATTTTTTTGTTTTTTATTCACAGTCTTCGAAAAAATAGTTGGTGAAAAATGCGAAATTTTATAATTTTTATGAATTTTTGCAAAATTTAGAAATCCCAAATAAAGTTCGAACTCATAATGCTTGCTCAATTAGATAAACAATATTTTGAGCTATACACATTTTCGTTAGCAACGATATAAGCACAAAATAACTAAACATTCTATTTTTATTTGCGTATTAAATCTGAGCCAGTCCTGCACATCGCGCTACCCCGTAGCTAATCGTCGGTTTTATGGGTAATTTTTTTAATATAAGGATGTGGCGACGTATCTTCAGTTCACGATAATACTGTTTTGATACACATATGTTGGTAGAGATTTCGTGCACGTATTAAAGTTTTATGCTTATAGAGAATTTATTCATTGCTGCGATTTTGTAAAATTCCTGGGGTTAAAATGTTAGGGTTTAATAAGGGGCGATAATATGATGATTTCCAGGTATTTTTGATTGCCTATGTTGTAGAGATTTGACTGACGTTTTTTAACTAGTAACTTTTTCGATTTAACTTTTTTCAAACAAATTAGGGTTAGAAATTTATATTGAATAAACCAAAAACAGAACTTTCACAAGTCGTTCTAGACTTGAAAGGAAATTGAGAAAAAGTACTCGGACTTAAACAGGGCCTTTGCGTCGTGAAGTTCTGCACAATTGCATTTTGCTATTAGGTTTCGAAGGAGAGTGCTTGTGGGGTGAGATGGGCGCGAGGATGCGCGGTTTGACCATAGGGGATAATTTTCAAATGTTCATACCTCGGAAATGCGCATCATATATTTTGAATTAAGTGCATAATAACAAGAAAAATGATGATGGAATGATGAGAGCTAAGTCTTTTGGGCTGTAGGATGCCTACTAAACCATTTCTGCGCGTAGGTTAGGGATCATGATGCTCGTATCGAGATATGGCACACTTTCTAAAAGTAGCTACGTATTTGAAAATTGCAATGTTTCTAAGCCAGGGTTCTCAGACTTCACTTGAACATAGTGTTGAAAACAAGAGCGCGAATTATCGTCCCCGATTCCTTAACTTAAAATACGTTTGTGTAATTGACAAGTCAATAATTGAAATATATGCTTGACGTTACCCAACTTCTGTATTTAACTTCCTCGTGTTTTTTTGGGCGTTTTGGCCAACATTTATTTCAAAAAAATTTGGTACTGTTAATTTACAAAAGGCAAAGCTTATTTGGGTATATTTCTGTATTTTGAGCGTGTCTAATTCAGATGACCCAATCAGCTGTTGTGCGTAAAAACTCGAGCCAGAAATAAAGCGGTCAATAAAAAACCCCGTAGAGCATTATTTTCACCGTAAATAAACGTCAGTAGATCTCAATCTGATCTGACAGATTGAGACTAAAAACTGCGGCACAGCGTAAATAAGTTTTTGGCGTAGTAAATTACACGTTATTTATAATCACTAAATACATCATACTAAAATTAACTAAATTTAACTAAAAATGGTCCCTCTTCCCAAATTATAGATATTTGCGAGAGAAACTATTGTTAATCTGAAAAACATTTTTTGTTAATACTGATCAATAAATGAAATCATTGCCAGATTCAAAATCAATTCAGAGCCACTAAAAATGTAAACAAATGTTATTTTACTATATTTTCTATTGCAATCGAGTTTGTATCTGGTCAAAATTGCTAATCGTTGTGAGGTCGATCTTAGAGAAGACGCAGCTCGTTGGATTAAATCAAATCTAAGAAAAAAATGAGATTTCTAACAAAATTTCCAAAAGATCATCAGTCAAAAATTTCGAGAAGAAGGTGATAAGGGTTAGAAGTTATTTAGCGAGGACTAAATTCACGCATCACTACGTTATTGAATTCAAATCATATTTGTTTAACCCTTGGAAGCTCCGATTAATCGGTTAAAATATTCAACTGAAACATGATGCGATAAAAATACTCTACAGACTTTTGATAAAAATTCAGGATAAAGTTTGCCGATGTGAAGTCAAAATCTCAATAAATTCAAAAGTTATCTTACTTTTTTGCCGATTATAAAAACGACTGCACGATACGAAAATTAGGATAGTAGTTTTAGAGGTCTTTCAGTTATAATAAACCAACAAAGCTTTCTACTTTATGTTAATCTCAATTTTTTCTTTCGAGTGAAATTCACGAAATCTTTATATTTTACAAATTAATCGATATGACATAAATTCTTGGAATTATGGCAAAGTAGTAAATACGATGAACAACGAATATTTTTGAGTTATTTAGGTTTTATACTGTGTTCCTGACATTACCAACGAAAATAGTTAAAATTAGAAAAATAATGAATAATTTATTATTTTATAAAGAATAAATAATTTTCTTATACGTTATATTTCGTTTTTTGACAAAAATTAAGTGTGATTTTGAAATAACTTTTATTTAGACAATATTTGCAAATTAACAAATCATTGACCTTACATAAATATTGAGAATATTGCAGATAAACTTTTTTGTGAAAATCAAGTTAATCAGTAACACTATAGAATCTGAAAGTGGTTTTCGACGGACATGTTCAACAAATAAAGTTTTATATTTTGAAATTCGATTAAATTATTTAAAATTCGGATTTCTGCTGTCAAACATGAATTAGAGACTGTCGGATATTAGTTATAAAGCTAATGTTCAAAATTAAAGTTCAAAATCGAGCCGAAATTGGCTTTGGAGCCTAGCGAAGTTCAAGTTCGGAGCCGCCAAGGGTTAGTTTAAAAACAACGGTATAAAAATTTATGATCGCGATTTCAAGAAATTTTCTCAAAATTGCCCGATTAAAGATTGTAGTGTTAAGCAAACCAGCGTGATTACAACGCGCAATGTACACGTGGCGTCTGTTTAAAGCTAATAACGCTTCTGAAAAAATTTGTAATCTACGTACTTTTGATCAATTGCTTCATACAGCGGTTTACACTTAAAGCCCCTAGAATCTTTGGCCAAAAAGGGTTAACTGGGTCAGGGGCTTTAAGTGGTCTAGCCAGGTTTTAAGTGGTCACAGGCCAGGAGGGTTATAAGTGAATCAGAGCGTTTGGGCTGAGAAAAAATTCTGAGAATGTCATTTCTAGATACTAACTTATTTTTTAAATAAATTGAATCTAAATCTTAATTCATTACTAACATGAAAAAGTGCAAATAAACGATAAATATAGAAATAAGCGAGATATGAAAAAAATAGTGTGGGGTTAAGACCTGACCTACGGATTGACGAGAAAAGGTTGTAAATGACTAACTTTGCCATAATTTCCAAGAATTTATGATCAAATCCATTTATTTGTGAAATATAAGATTTCGGTAATTCACTCGAAAAGAAATAAATTGAGATTAACGCAAAGTAGAGAAGCTTTGTTGGTGTTTATAAATAACTGAAAGACCCAGGGTCTTAGACCCTCCTAAAAACTGACTTCCTCAAATTTTCGGTATCGTCAGTCAGTTTTTTAGAAATTGGCCAAAAAGGTAAGATAACTTTTGAACGGTCGGTGATATAACAATTTAATTGAGATTTTTGACTTCACATCGGGCAAACTTTAATCGCTTGAATTTTTATCAAAAGTCTGAAGAAGTATTTTATCGATCAATTTTTTCAGGATAAAATTTTTGAACCGATTAATCGGCTTGGAGCTTCCTAAGGGTTAAACAAAATATTGATTTGAATTCAATAACGTAAGTGATAGCGTGAATTTAGTCTCGCTAAATAACTTCTAAGCCTTATCACCTTAGGTTCTTCTCGAAATTTTTTGACTGATGATCTTTTGGAAATTTTGTTAGAAAATCTCATTGTTTTTCTTGATTTGCATATTTTAATTCCAGCGAGCTGCGTCTTCTCTGAGATCGACCTCACAACGGAGTTAGCAATTTTGACACAGATACAAACTCGATTGCAATAAGAAAAAAAAGTATAGTAAAATAACATTTTGTTACAGTTTTTAGTGGCTTCTGAATGTGATTTTGAATCTGGCATGATTTCATTTATTGAACTTGATTCATATTGTTGAGGTAAAAGTGAGACAAAAACGTGAGCAAAAATGTTTATTCAGATTAACAAAGTTTTCTTCTCGCAAATATCTATAATTTGGGAAGAGGGAAACCATTTATTAGTAATTTAGCTAAAAGGTTTTTAAGTTAATGTATGGTATTTTAGTGTGATTTATAAAGATATTAACCGTAGATTAACTACGCCGAATAAAACATTTATTTACGCTGTGGCCGCAGTTTTTAGTCTCATCTGTCAGATCAGATTGAGATCTACTGACGTTTATTTACGGTTAAAATAATGCTCTACATGTTATTTTTATTTGACCGCTTTATTTCTGGCTCCAGTTTTTAACGCAAACAGCTGATTTCAGGACGCTCAAAATACAGAAAAAGATACCCGAAATAAGCTCTGCCTTTTTGTGCATTAACAGGGGTACCAACAGGGGGTACCGACCAACTGTATTATCCCTATCTGGTTAAAATTTGGGTGTATTTTAGTGTCGGTAAATTCATAGAACTCACCATAATTTTTGTGTTTACTTTGCTAACATGACAATCTTGAATAGGGCTAATACAGTTGACTACATCCCCATTAACAGTACCAATTTTTTTTTAAATAATGTCGAGGAAGTTAAATACAGAAGTGTTTTAATACAGGACTCACCAATTGTCCCTGAAGAGTGTGTGTCCGCTCTATAAATCTTTGCAGCGCTGCAAAAACAGCTGAGAAAACATTGAAGAGAAAGTTGGCTAACGTCAAGCATATATTTCAATTTGTACTTGTCAATATTAACACAAACGTAATTTTTAAGTTAATATATTAAAAAAAATCCCCCTAATAAAACCGACGATCATAGTGCCTTAATGAATTATATAAATTTATATTTGAAAAATTCATGAGTTTAAATGATTGTTTCTTATCAGGTCGAAGCCATTTACAAATTTCCAAAAAAAAATTCAAATTTTTATTTTTTTCAATATTCAAGTAACAAACTTTTTGATCCTTACTAGTTTGGTTTATTAATCACCCACCATTCAGAAATAACTCAGTAACTACAATTAAACATGCATACGGTTTAACGGAATACAATACGGTTCAATGAGATTCGATCTCGAAACCGAATGAATTACAATTTAATTTCCACGTTAAACTATTGTATGCAGGGGTCGGCACAATTGGATCAGAATCGGATCGGTGGATCCAATCTTTTCAAAAGGCGACCGATCCGATCCAAAAAAAATTTGAGGCGACCAATCTGATCCAAAAAAATCTCAGATGTGCCGACCCCTGATTGTATGTGTTCTCTGATTTACAAAATAAGACAAGGTATGTAGGAAATGGTACAGATGATGTAGAAGAATTAAGTTTCACGATCGATCAATAGTTTTCCGCTGTTTTTGAGAACAAGCAGGCAAATTTCTGATGAAATTCATAGCTTATAGGAGGATTTTCAGTTAGCCCAGGACAAACTTATTAAAGCCAGTAAACCGCGGCTGATACCTGGATTTTTCAATTCAATAAAG
>SCLH01062579.1:20463-32076 GCA_004367855.1 Oikopleura vanhoeffeni
CATTGAGGAGTAAGGTGTCCGCGCTCGAGCGAAATTACAAGATCTAACATTTGCATCAGGCTCGTAAAAGGGGCCGATCCCCATGTTTTTTCTTTCCCCTCTTCCCTTCCCTATGCTTTTGTTTCCCTCTTCCCTCGTTTCCTTTGATAATGGTTCCCTTTCCTTCACGGGGAACAAAGAAAAAAGGGGAAGGGAACAGTAAATTGACCACACATAATTCTAAATCAATTTTAAAATATCATTCAGCGACCACATGCGGAGCTAGAGAGCTTAACTTCTACATTTGAGTATTTTAAAAAATGAAGAACTTTTCTAGTGTTTTCAAACGGCTTTTAACAGAAAAACGACCTGATCCTATTTTGTCGGGGGCTCTTCCGATCCGATTTAATTTTTATGGAGAGTTCACCAATCCTATCCATTTTTCTGACAGGACCATAGTCTATGGACAATAGGTCCTATTCGATCAAAAAATGTTCACGAATGTGCTGACCTCTAATCCTCACTTCATATCTGACATTAAAAATTCGATTTTTCGAACCTTGGTTTAAAATTCTTTCCCTTAAATTCTTTTTTTTCTTCCGTTTCCCTTAATTTTCGTTCCCTTCTTTTCCCGGGAAAGTGAAAAAGGGAACTTTTCCTTCCCCTTATGTTCGTTTCCTTTTTACAAGCCTGATTTGCAGGAACTACATTTTACTTAATGAGCACTTAACTTAAAGCAATCTCAAAATTTTACGCTGATAACTATTATGAACTTTTTTTGAAAAGATATAAATAAAAACTGACTAGTCATTTTAGTCATTTTTTGGTTAATTTCAAAAATATTTACTTCAATATTTTAAAATTGTGAACTTTTATTTTCACTCACAATAATCATTGATCGACATTTGAATCAATCAAAATCCCGACTTTTTAGATGGTGAAAAAATATGAACTGAATCCGACCGGGAACCGCCTAAGCAGGGATCAGCATAATTGGATCGGATAGTAGTTTCCGGATCTTACCGCTTGTATTGGTTTTTATAGTATACTTTGTCTAGTTTTTGAAAAAATTTTATTTATTTCGAAAGTTATTTATAAAATTTATATTTATAATTTATAAAATATCTCAAAATATACTATAACAAGAACTCATTTGATCACAACCTCATGCGCAGTATCTCAAATTGAATTCACGCACTTATTTGATTAAATTATTAAATAAAAAAATAATAAAAAATTTAATAAAAAAATTATTATTTTGTATTATCAAGTTTTTCATACATGAATCATCTTTTTTTGATATAAAGGGGACAAGAAGTATCTCAACTGTCTCTTTTTGAAGAATGCAAGTTTTGAAAAATCTGCGAAAAATTTTAATTTGGACTACGTGGCGTTGTTTTCCATGTATTTTGGTGGACGTTAATTGAACGTTGTTAGCTGGAAAGCGCGCAGCGGGTGGAGGGGGGGTTGGGTGGCTCCTTTAGTTTTGGCCCTTGTTTGCCCTGCGGCGGCATTTGACTTGATGCGACACGAAACATTTAATATGGCTCACTCAAAACTATCCCTTTCCAGCTAAAAAACGGGACGTCAAATCACGCAAAATACAAATTCGGAAAATTGAGAGCGTCTCACGCTGCGAACAAACCAAGGACATTTTTAGAGAACTGATAAGAGAATAAAAAACACGAAAAGGTACGAGAATGAAGACTGGATTGACGTGAATATAGAGAAAAAAAAATATGAAAAAATGGGTCGGGTTGTTTGCCATTTTGACCACCGCCGCGGCGGGAGACGATTATGAAGAAGGTTTTCACTGTTGGACAGAGGCTAATCAAGCGATAAGATGCCAGTGGCCAAAAGACTGGGCAGAATACTGTGACCTCTCAAATTTTTCGACTAGTTGCGAACTCCCAAAGGTCGTTTATTTCAAAACGTATGAAAATTACCCCGATTTATTCTACGATTGTTACTCCGATGAGTTTTTGACCACCTCTACCAAGGTCGGTTGCACCATTAGGTATGCAAATGCCTTTATTAACTATACGCTGAGACTGATAGCCACTGGATCAAACCGGAAATTTGGAGAAATTAACGACTTTATTGGACAAAATTACAGTAAGTTCTTTATACAAATTATACTTATTTTTTTCAAATGGAAATATTTTTATTGTATCAATAATAGTTATTTAATTATTTCAATTATTATTTTGGTTAATTAATAATTTTTTTTTAACGATGTTGCCTTGAAAATCAGCGTTAGTCTGTTTTCACTATTTTTCTGACCGAATTCTTAAAATCTGAGATTTCACATGTACTGTAGTAGAATTTCTGAACTTACAAAAAATATCATCAGCTTGGTAATAAAATATATAAACGATGCATTTTAATACAATTTTATATTATCTTTATCGTCCGAAATCACCTATACTTAAAATCAGCTATATTTCAGAAACATTATAATTTTTGAACATTTTAAGAACTCCCTATATTATTTCATCGTGTTGTTTTACCTTAAGGGTATGTGTTCCTACATTTTCTGCAGTTATTATTTCATAAAAATGCACCAAAATCAATCGTTTATCGTTTGAACAAGCAAAAACAACCCAAATAAGAACAAAAAAATATTTCGAATTTTTGCATTTTTTCGATTTTTTTCTGAGTATTTCTTCAAATTACTACAAAATAACGTATGTTTCAATTGACCACTAAAACTTCAAAAATTTCGGCTTGACGTAAGCCAACTTTCTCTTCAGTGTTTCTTTCCAGCTTTCTTTGATCTACTTTCGAAAATCGAAGCACATTTTTTTTCGGAATTTTTCACGGAGTTGAAAAATTCTATTTTGATTGGTGGCGAAAATTGAAAAACACTCTCCTCAGAAGTTTCTGATTTGTTCCGAGCTACCGTTTGCAAAAATTTGAGTGAATTTTGAAGTTAAACCTAGGAGGAGAATAGATTTTCCGAATGAACAAAGTCCAAAAGAACGGTGGTTTCATCGCATATTCTAGAAATAAATATGAGCACTTATCGACAAAAGCGCCCTCAAAGTTTTAAATACTAATTATACAGGGTTATGTTGAAATTTAGGTTTATTTCAAAAATAAAGCCTGAGAGAGATAGAATTTCCGTTTTGACTTAGGTCTGGCCCTGTCTCGCTTATGTGTCTGGGAGTGTATGCATGGCAAAAAAATTTTGACACAATGTTTTACGCAAGATGAAGATAGTTCTACAAACGGCTAATCTGGATAATATCCTTGAAGCCTGTTTGGCTAATATTTTATCGAGAATATGTCAAATTAGGAACCACCATACCCTTAATTTGCCGCCTGAATGGTCAATTGAATGCGTAGGTGGTTATGTAAATATTTTCGAAAAATAAATGTGGACGCAGTTGACTGTAGTTTATCAGACAGAAATCAAGATATCTTATATTTATTATGAAAAATTATTAATGAAAATTTTTTAACTTAACCAACTTTCGGTTTTCTACTGAATCGGTATATCATTTTTTCAAAAGTAAGAATCTAATCAGATCTAGAATGTTTCAAATTTTTTGTTCCCCAAGAAGGTTTTTTCACCATACATTTCAAAATTCATAATTTTTGAGCACTATGTAATAAAACGATCGTTTTAAAATTATTTGAGGATTCACCAGTTACAAAAATCAGTCTTAATTTATGATTGGAATTGACTACAATACCTCCTTGAATTTTTGGGCAAAGAAGTTCGTGAGCAAATAATTTTGATTTTATGACATTCAAAATTCCAGGTTATACTTTCTGGCATTTAATTCATTTTTGTTAAAATTCATCATCGTAAACGCATAAGAATACGGTGTGAGCCCTTAATGAGAGGCCCAATTTTCACCAACTAATCACAAATATTTATTTAATCATCGAATGAACTACATTCTTTGGCCTACGCTTTTCAATTTTTTATCGACAAATCAGAAACGCTTATTTTATTATTCATTTCATATAAAATCGGACGTTTTTGCAATTTCTTTATTTTCAGGGGTCTGAAAATATAATAAAATATTATAAAACTATTTTAAATCTACGAAATTAAGTTTATATAATATATAAATTATAAAATAGTAATTTACGACGTTTCGGATATTTTATTTCATATTCATGTGAATTGTACGGAATAAAAAACTGAGATATATACCGAGGTATACTGAGATATTAAGATATATTAAGATATATCGATTACGCGACTTCTTGGTCGTTATTTGCTAGATTTTTGGCAATTTTTTTTAAATAATTCGGCTTTTGAAAACAACTAATCCGATTACATTCTTAGATAGCTCAGACTGAGCTCAAATATTTTGTGAATAATAAAATAAAAAAATTGGTCCAAATCCGTCCATTTTTTCCAATTTTTTTAAGAAAAACTAATAAATAAAAAATTTCAGAAATCTCAGAAAATAAGATGAAATAAATTGGTCCGAGAAACCAATCTTTTTTTGTTATTATGACGAAGATATTTGTGCTCAGTTTGAGTTTTCTAAGAATGTAATCAGATGAGTTGTTTTCAAAAGCCGAATTATTTAAAAAATTTTGGCCAAAAATGTAGCAAATAACGACCAGAAAGTCGCGTAATCGATATATTAATTTTTAAATATAAAAAATGACTCAGGCTGCTTGACAAAAACATGCCTGAGTCAAGCACTATTATTTCTCGGGACATTTTGAATTAAACTGATTTCGCGTTTTTTCTATAATTTAATCTAAATGTTAAAATAACCGTTTCTTGTAAAATTGGTTAATCAAATTAAACCGGAAATATATTTCCATCATTTCCAGTCAGAATATGATTTTTTTTTATATTTTTTAACCATGTTCAGCTGAATATACCTAAAACTTTATCTTAAATGTTCGTGATTTTGCTTCTAATTAAAATTTTCTAATTTGAATAAAAATCGAAATTTTTCAATGTTTTGTAACACTATTTCCCGGAAATCTATAAAGAAACTTACTTTAATACTCAACTAGCTTTTAACATTACTGATATCGTTTTTGAATGTCTAAAAGTAACACTAAATATTTTACGTGTTTTGTAATAGTTTTTTTCTAAGAAAATATGATATAAAATCTGTGAGAATTATAAGCTACCTTAATACAGTATAATCTTTTTTCAACTCGGAGATTTTCAAGTTTTTTGACAAGTTCAGTTACCGTAAAATTTGTTTTTTCAACTTAGTGAAATATTTGGTATTTTTGCACCTTTCGAAATCTTAATTAAATGCGGCTGGTTTCAAAATTGCAATTAAATTATTTAAAACATTTTTAGCATTTTTGACAATTTATTTTATAAGTGTTTTCAGCTGCAAAAGCAAAACATAAAACTCGAAATTAGTACTAATATTTCTATACTAATTTAGGCCCAATCAGAGTGTTCAATTTATTATGCCGATAAAAAAACGAAATATTATTTACGAGTTATTTAAATAAAATTTAGCTAATTTGTTTTTCAAGCTTTATTTAGCGACAACCACCACCTTATAGGAACTTGTTTTAATTTATTTTTGTTTCTTTTTTTGTATCAACTTTTCGATCAAAAATTATTTCTATTTCTCACTCATTACCTGAAGATGAATAATAAATTCGAAACGTTGTAAAAAACTATTTTTAATAGCCAAACATTATATATATTTGTGCCTCAAAACAAAATACAATTAATTTAATTAGTGTTTAAATAAGTGGGCTTATAATCACAAAAATCATGAGGCAATCATGAGGCAACTTGAACTAAAATTATTGACCTTATTGATCTTCGAGTTAAACCAGGAATCGGCAGACAAAATTCTCAAAATTCTCCTTCTCAATTCGGTCGGATCTAATTCTGTCCGATCCCTGGGTTAAACATATGTATCACCTGAATGCGGACGGGAAGCCCGATTCAAATGTTGATAAATTTTGCGGGAATGATGAAGTCGTCTGATTGGTTGAAACTTATATGCTAAAAAAAAAGTCACATCAGCCAATCATCGCCACGAATTTTGCATCATTTTAATCGTACTTTCCATCCGCATTAAGGGTGGAGATCCAAATAGATATTTAAAAAGTGATGATTTGATTTTTCAAATTTATTATTACCTCCAACAGATTTTTGCGTCGGTCTGCCATTTCTTAAAATAGTTTGCGCCATAAGATAAATTGAACCTGAATTATTAGTTATTTGGCCTGAGGGTGCGTTTCATCTTTTTGCTTTTGAATTTTAACATTAAACAAACAGTATATGATTGATATAAACACAAAAGTAGCTAAATTCAAGAAACCACGTAACTTCCCTTAATTATTCTCAAAATAGAATATCCATAAATTTAATGGAGTAATGTAGGCTGTTACATGCGGCGGCCAAAAAAGAGGCTTAGAGACAAAAAAAACGAGTGAGCTAATCCTCATAATTTTTTGTGAAAAAAATAATCCGAAATTTTTCAAAAAATTTTCAGATTTTTTTTCTAAAATTTTCAAAAGGCAAGATTTTCAAATGGCTGAAAAAAAAATGTCGATTTCTATCGATTTTTTTTTAAACTTAAAATTACAATTTTCAATGATGAGTCATTTTATAGGCTGTCAAACCGGAAATTGACGATAATTTGTGTCTATTTTAATTAATTGTGTCTATTTGAGTCATTTTGGACACCGAGGAGTTAAAATTTGAAAATGTCATTAACGAATTTTTGCTTAAAATTGAGTAAGGAACATAATGCATTCAAAAAAATTTAGTTAATTCTCAACTTTTTTCTCAGTCAAATCCGCATGTGACAGCCTAGAGTAATGATTAAAAAAAAGATACAATCAACTTCATACTTTCAAGATCAAGCGTGGAATATTATTCCCCCCTCTAATTAATCACGTGCTTCTGAAAACAAATTAATTGGATGAAAGATTTTGCGGGTAATCGCGGGAAAATTTGCGCGCCTGCAATCGGCTGCTCCTTTTCAGGTTAATCCCAACGCCTCACTTTAATGACGCACCTTTTGCATCAAAAAAAAAATGGAGCTCACGGAGTGTATTGTACGTTAGTGGTTTTCTCGGCTGGCTTTATCTGGCGATCTATTAAAACTTGTGGTAGAGAATTTATTTTCCCTGTTTTGATTCCAGCGTGTATAACTGAAAGGTCACGAGCTTTTCAAATAGTCTTTCCAGCTGGTACATCCACTAAAAAGGTGGTCGTCGCTAAATGAGAATCGATATAAAATATTCCTAATTTTTTAGGGGGTTTTATAGGCAGCCCATATCTTTTGGACTAAAAATTCTATTGACTGAGTTAAACGTTTTTTGATCTACACGTTGCTTGTATAATAATACTAAAAAATAAAAAAATTGAAAAAATTCAAAATTCTGAAATTTTTAAATTTTTTTGAAATAAGCTTAGTTTGAGTAAATAGGTTCTATATAGACCTGATTTTATCATTTTGAAACTCAACTTTAAAAACAACTCAAAAAATCGTTAAAAATTACCAAAAATTTTCGAAAAAAGTATTTAAATTAAACAATTAAATAAATTAAATTAAACAACTCTTTATGAAATTATGAAACATTAAAAGTAGATTTGTGAACTTTTTATCTCAAATGGCCAGGAACAAACTTTTTGGTGAATTCAAAAATATTTTGTATTAAAGAGGTACCCGTCGGCAATTTTGGCAACAATTTTAGCACCTTTTTAAAATTGACTTCTAATTGTTTTCACAGACAACACTGGTAATTCAATTAATTTGAATAATTTTAAAGTTCTCAATTTTTTAAAAATTATAACACGATTTCTGGTCAAACAAAACAAAAACTACTTTAAACAAAAAGAGTTATTTTTTGAATGTTCTTAGAATTATTGACAACGTCAGACATCCGATTAATTTTTCTTTAAACTCTATGAAAATCGCTTCTCCATGCATCTTTTGATACCTACGCTAATTCGAATTGCATCTAGAAAATCGCTGAAAATTAACCTTTAAAAGTGTTGCGACTCCGATTTCTTGTGAGTCATAAACTGGTTTATAAATGTCCTAGGTGTTCATCGCCGGCTTAACGATAGTTAACGGCTAACCAAGACCGGATATGCGCGGTTAATCTTTGACCATGACCGCGGTTCATTTGCCTCCGTCATTATTCCGACGAATTTTCGCTAGAAGTTAGAAACGTTTTAAGAGGGTGGCAACAGCTCGTTTTGTTTGAATAATTTTCTTGCCCAATTATTGTAAATGATCAATATTGTTATGAAAATAAGTTTTTTTCCAGAAAACGGCCAGATTTTTGTTTCACTTTGTTTTTTCTGGTGGCTAGACAGAGTTTGTCTGACAGACAACATTCAAGCCAAAAGTTGTAAATTTTCACTGTCTACCCATCAGAAGAAATAAAAGTTTGAAAAACCTCAGGCTGTTTTTTAGGATTTTCCCTTATTTTTTATTCACATTTCTACATAATTAAATAAAATAAATAAAGAATTTTGATAAAATTATTTTAAGTTTAAACTGAAATTCAGTCACTGAATATAATAATTTATATTAATTTAAACAAAATAAAAAAAAATCAGATTTAAATGACTTTTAAATACTTTCAGGAGACTTTTAGAGCAATTTCGATCAAAATAAAAAATTCATGCCCCTACGACCGTCTTAACTTTGATCCAATTATTAATTGAATCGTTTCGTGCAATGTCGGTGATAGACTTCGGCCCACAATCTGACAAGGGCTGCTCAATTAACTCTAAGGCGCCTTTGCGTCTAGATTTGAAGACACATTTTATTTAAAAATTTTCGAACATTTATATTTTCATTTGGAGTAACCCCATTTTGAGGTTATAATTTATTAAATTTCTCAAATTATTTTTTGTTTCATCTAAATTTGATTTTTACGAACATGACATTATTTTTTATCAAATAAGCATTTCATTTTTAATGGCTTCTGAATAATTCGGTTTTTGTGAAACAGATTTTTGTTACATTCGTCATTGTGAAATGATATTTTGAAGACTTTTTAGGCTGCAGGTCTGGTGAATCGGCGATAAGTGTACCCTCTTAGAGTTAAACCTTCGGCCAAAATCCGTTTAAAAATCGGCTTTCAAACATCCGAATTCTATAAAAACAGTGCCAAACAATACAAAAGTTTTTTTATGTTTTACACCTTGGGACGAAAGGAGCGAGAATAAATAAGCAAGAAAATTTGACGGATAAATAATTCTTAGAAAAACAGTCTGTTTCTATTTTCAATATTTTCAATATTATTGAAAATTTTCGTCGCAACACCACGGAGTGAAAACTATAAAAATATTATGATTTTCGAAATGTCCGAGAGTAGCGCTGTTCAGTTTTTCAAATCAAGGGGTTAAATAAAAATAAATAGGAAAATAACAATGGTAAAAAAATTGATCAAAAATGTAGCAATTTTGGATTTTTCTATTCGGACAAATTTTATAAAAATTTATAAAAATTGACGTATTTTGCGGCGAGATGATGTTTTTTTAAAAAAATATTGCTTCTGATCCGCTCAAATGTTAATCCTTGAACTGATAAGTTTGACATTTAATGAAGCGAATTGACCTTGACTAACTTCGTTCTGCCCAAAACAGTTTTAATTTGATTAAAAATATCTTAATTTAGAAAGACAAAAAACGGGCAAAACTTCTTTAATACAGGGGGGGGGCAATATCGCCGGCCCAAAATCGCCAAATTAGCCGAAATCGCCAAAATTTGTTGACAAAAAACCTACGCAATTTGACAAAAAAACTTCCTACGATATAAGCCCCCAGTACAAAGGGGGGGGGGACCAATATCGCCGAATGTACCAATATCGCCAAAATTTTTAAGCAAAAAACTCTTGGCGATATTGCCCCCCCTGTATAACGTTAAAACTTTTAACTCATAAGTTCACATTTCAAAAAATTCGTTTAGTTGATCAGTTTTTTTATTGAATTTCAAGAATGATCTTCACACCAACTTCCGGCGTAATCATGAGAATTTTTTCGAATAATTGAATAATAACGCTGTTTTTTATTCTTATCATTTCAATTATATTGCACAATTGGGTATCATGCCGAGTTAATAATTTGTTAATTCCGGACTTGGAATTTTTGTGAATAAAATTATTCATATGCATTTTTTATACACCCACTTGAGAGTTAAGGGGGAGTTTGCCTTTGTTGATTAACCAGCTCTGACCAGAATCTGATAAATGTTTTTGAGCAATTTTCAGTGGCCATTTTTATCTTCAAACATTATTATTTTAGTTACAATTCATTTTATCGGGAAAACATTTTTTCGTCAGATTTTTTTATTTTTTCGACAAACTTTTGTTATCCGTCAAAAAGTTGTTTCTGTGAAATAAAGCTGTTGGGCCATACATTTATGTTGTGTAAAAAGTTAATCACGAGTCTGACAAAAATAATTTTTGTTTTGATATAATTTTGACGAGAAACAAAATTCTGACGAAAGAATGAAAAATTCTGACAGAAAAATATTTTGACGGAAAATTTTTATCTTCAATCAATTCTGAAAGCTGTTTTCTCAATTCAAGCTGAAAATAGGAAAGTATTGAAATGAATTTAACCAGTCATTTCTCATCTAAATTCAAAGACTGTTGAGATTTCACCAAGAAATTTAAACTCCAAGGCCGCTAGCAAGAAAAATATTGCATTTTGAAAATTTTCATATGCATTTGGAAAGCAAAAATGAAATTGTTAACTTAGCTTTTGGCTTCACCGACCCCTCGTTATGGTGTTACTATGATATATTCTCTAACTTCTCCGAAAATATATTTTTAAAATTTTTAGCTGTGAGATTTTTTCTAATTTGACCTTACTCAGCTCGAAATAATTCTGAAAAAACGTTTTATATTCATTTGCGGTGCATTGGCATTCAGTAGACCAATTTATTGGTGTTCTGGTATGTTAAGTTATTTTCAGAAATATATTTTAAACCAAATTATAATTTTTATTTATTTATCGGGATATGATCTTAAAACTTGTTGCAAACTGTCTTCCAGGGAAACATTTTTAATCAAATATGTTAATGGTTTCGTCAAAATTTAAACGTGTAAAAAATATGGATTAAGGGCCCTCAGTTCACAGATCCTGACTATTTTAATGATACAAACAACGCAGGATACTAGCATCCAATAAAAACCTTGTATTGCAAAATAAACCGATTTCATTGGTTAGATTTTAAAGGGATCAACCGATCAATTGCTTGGATTCTGCATTTTTCAAATAGTCACGATCTGTCAGTTAAGAGCCCTTGATCCATATAAGCCTCACAAAGCATCATTTTGCGACTATCATCCCCTGAGTGCTACTCTTTTGGAAATTTAATCATGAACTATGGTCGAATTATAAACTGGCGCTACAGAGCAAAACATTTTCTCATTTTCAAAAAAAATATCCAAAATTGTTAAGACGAAAATTTCCAAAATTGTTCAATTTTTCTTATTTTCTAAAACTGAAGAAATCAAGACTTTTTGCTCTCCTTAATCAAAATATATCCTATTTGCAACCAAAGTGCATCTCAGTAGTAAATAGGGCGACCATACCGCTTATTTTTCTGCTTTTGGAAACGACTCATCCAATCGCGTCCTAAGATTAAAAAGAAAATTAAATGGTCCACATCGGATCATTTTCGGACAATTTGTTTAAAA
>SCLH01062580.1:0-18438 GCA_004367855.1 Oikopleura vanhoeffeni
CATGCGTTTATTAATAAAGTATAGAATGCGGAAAACATTTTTTAACAAAATAATCTTAACAAATCAAATTGTAAAACAAAATATTTAAGAAACTCGTCCCAATACACAGGATAAAACCGCTGCAAAACTTGTTGTGTCAAGGGAAAAAAATAGGCTGGGGGTGAGAAGATTAGGTTCCGTAGGAAGCCCTAGTCTTCTTGCACCAACCCTAGTTTTTTTTTAGACAAAAAGTTTTGCCATGCCGCCGAGTGTACACTAAAAGTTTATGTTACACTAATTATAATCCTATCTTGAAAGTATTAGAATAAGCGGTTAGGTAAACTCGTGTCCAGTGTAACACGGTATAAAACGACGCAAAGCTGTTTCTTGGGAAAGGCCTAGGGTTAGGGTTAAAAATAGGGTCTGTGTTCCGCAGAACAAACGACATATTTCTAACAATACCATAGACTTTTCGAGAAAAGTTTTGCCTGCCCATGAGTTACACTTTAATAGTTATTTTTCTATTAAACCAGCAAAATTTTACGGTTAAAATATTTTTTTTAGCTAAGTTTAGCGTAAGTGATACAAATAATAGTATTTTGACAGCCCCCACAGGGCCCGCCGGAGGCAAAACATAAATTTGTGTCGAAATACAAAAATTTTAAAGCATCGATATATTTATAACAAGAAAATATTTTTCGAAAATAACCATGTTTTTTGTATGATGTACTCAAGTAAAATTTTTGCCATGCCCTTAGTGTACACAATTATTTTTCTAAAAACAAATTGTCCTCCCGCCGGGAGGAAATGTATCTTATTATGATTTAAGCAGAAAGACTTATAAAAAAATCTTAAATTTAATGAATTAACAGAATATGTCAATTATAGAATTGCATTTGACGGTTTTCCCATGAGAATCATTTTCTTGCATCAATCCTTGTTTTTTACATCAAAAAGTGTTTCAAGCCTAGAAGTTGTACACACTAATACATACAACAGCCCCATGCAGGCCCGCCGGGAGCATTACATGAAACAATGGTCGAAATAAAAAAAGTTTAAAATCGATATATTTATGAAAAAAAAATATTATCGAAAATTCCATTCTTCGCCTCAGAAAACCGTAATTATCAGAAGCTCTTTTCAGTGAACAAATGAAAAATACAAAAACTTTTCTTCGATGATTCTTATAAGTCTCAGAGTAATCATGCTTACAAGGGTTGTTGATTGAAAAAAAAGCTACGTTAAATATTGTCTTGTGGAAAAACTTTGCCTACAGAAAATATATATTAGCAGAGTAAAATGCGTAGCACGGAAAAAAATCTATATTTTTATCTCTCGAGGAAACCTTTTGTAAAGTCAGAGTGTAAATTCAAGCAAATTTGGGAACAAAAAAGTAAATTCGATAGTTTTTTGATGTTAGAAAAATCGGACAAAAACGAAAACTTCTCTTTCCAACTTCCAATTTCATAATAATTTTCTGAAACTTTGTTTATGTCATTTTGAAAATATATTGCTAAGAAATGCAAAATTGATTGCGAACAAGAACATTTGTATTTTTTTTTTCAAAAAAACATTCTTCATTTCCACTTTTTGCTCTTTAGCGCTGCGTGGGCATTTTTTCAAAATTTTAATGGATCATTTTCCGGTTTCTCTGGAATCATTTTACATACTGCCTTTATTTTTTAAGGCCCGAAAAGCGAGCGTTTGCTTTCTAGCGGCTCTTGTGGGCCATCTTTTCAAGTTTTCCACGGTCATTTTCGGGTTTTGCCGATACTTGATTGGCCCCGTAGCTTATTTTTTTAAAGACTCACATGGCCCGCGTTTTTCTCTTCTAGCGGTTTTCTTGGTCAATTTGAGGCTTACCTATTTCGATTCGGATTCCTGAGGTCGATTACCCCCCATGGGCCCAGTGGCGGTGCCCTATTTTTTTGGCCTGCGTTTTGTACCCTTACCATTTTTAAGCGTGAGAACATTTAACTTTTATCAGCGATAATATTATTGTATTATACATAAACTTCATTAATTATGAAATTGCTCATTGAATGACATAAATTTGATTGTTCAGAGATAATTAAAACCCACTTAAATTAGGTATGTGATTGTACCGCGCTGCATGATTTGTAAGCGAAACCTCTCAAACAAAAGGTGGCGGTGAATTGAATTGGCAGTCATTTGCGTTATCCAGATTATAAAAACTTTTTTATTTTTCGGAATTAGGTCAGAATTGTTTCCAACTTAATTATTTGTTGGCAAGAACAATTTTTACTCTTTAGTTTGAGTACAGGATCCATCTATTTTAACCCTGAATTTCAAGCCAATTTTTAGTCAATTTGAACTCCTCTAGAATTAAAACGAGACAATATATCAAAAACCGGTCAAAATTAGAATTATTCCATGAACATTAATCAGACTTTCTGAAAAGGAAAATTCTAATTTATACGTAGTTACCCTAAACGAACTTCTACCGTGAGACCTGTGATATTATCGATATTTGAGTGTTTAAAATTTTCTCACAAACTGAAAATATTTTAGCATGTTTAGTACGATCAAAGAACTTGTCAAAAATCGGACATGTTCGTTTTTCAATCGTGTTTATGCGTAGGTTTAAACTGTTAATGGCAACATACATCCAGCAAAAACAGTAAAGGAGGTTTGACTCTTTCAGTTATGAAAAAATGGGGTTTATAACTTAAGTCGTTTTCTCGTGATATCAAGTTTGAAAATGCCTAAATGCCGTTGGGAACCCCCTTAATACATTGGCTCAGAGATTGTCAAGATGATTTATTGTATATGAAGACCAGATTTCGCGAACAACGGAAAGTGGTCATAAAATGTAACCTCTTCTCTACAGTTCAAAAACGGAATAATTTCTGACATTTTCTTCCGTTCATAAAAGTGCACATAAATGTTTTAGAGAACTGTCGAGATCTTCTTAAAATACTTGGACGATTAATGTTAGATCACAATTAATTATACCATAATCTTATATCGTAGGGCCCAAATCGTGATGGTAAACAACAATCTAGAACTACGTAGTTTAAGTATTTATTTTCAAATCCGTAGCCACATGAGTAATATAATTTCCCGCCAAGTTCAAAACTCGTAGGCTGTCCAGATGATTTATACCCTCAAATGACCGGATACGATTTGAATGAAGGTCCAGAACATCCAATTTTGACATATCTCGGAGACCACTAATTTTTATTAATTTCAGTCTCGTTAAAAAATGTCTTTTTGGTCTCAAAAAAACTTTCGATTTAACAAAATATATCACTAAGCTTGAACGCTTACAAATTCTCTGTCTTTAGCGGCATAAAAACGAATAAAGTTTAAACTAAGTTTATCTTTTCATTTTTATTGGAAATATTTGATTTCCTCGACTGATTCTGAACAATAAACAATTTTGTCAAAAAAGCTATTCTGACAAAGTATATTTTGATACAGCGGTTAAGGGGGTAGCAGCGATGTGGCAGATTGGTACATTTTTTCGGAGTGATTTATGAAANTTAATAAAGTATAGAATGCGGAAAACATTTTTTAACAAAATAATCTTAACAAATCAAATTGTAAAAAATCAAAAATAATTTAAAAACTCCGGTCCCAAGTTACACAGGATACAACCGTGCAAAACTTGTTGTGTCAGGGAATAAAATATTGGGCTGGGGTGAGAAGAATTAGGTTCCGTAGGAACCCTAGTCTTCTTGCACCAACCCTAGTTTTTTTTTGTTGACAAAAAGTTTTGCTCATGCCCGAGTGTACACTAAAGTATTGTTACACTAATAATAATCCTATCTGAAAGAATATTAAATAAGGGTTAGGAAACTCGTTGTCCAGTGTAACACGGTATATTAAACGACGCAAAGCTGTTTCTTGGGAAAGGCTAGGGTTAGGCGTTAAAAATAGGGTCTGTGTTTCCGCAGAACAAACGACATTTTTTTAAACAAATCACCAAATAGACTTTTCCGGAAGTTAAGCTTTGCTCCTTCCCATCGGTTACACTTTAATAGTTATTTTTTTCTATTAAACCAGCAAAAATTCTTTCTTACTGGTTAAAATATTTTTTTTAGGCTAGAGTGTAGCGTAAGTGATACATAATAGATTATTTTGACAGCCCCATCAGGGCCCGCCGGAGGCAGAAACTTTATTAATTTTGTGTCGTTAAATACGGAAAAATTTAAGATTCGATATATTTTATAACAAGAAATATTATTTTTCTGAAAATCACTCATTGTTTTTTGGTATGATGTACTCAGAGTGATAAATTTTGCCATGGCCCTTTTAGTTACACAATTATTTACAACCCCAATGTTTCCTAACGCCGGAAGATAAGCTAAATTGTCAATATCCCGGTTAGAAAGACCTTATTACTAGATAGAGAAAATCATAGAAAAAATCTTAAATTAATGAATCGTAAGTCAGAACTTTATCGTTTATATCAATTATATAATTGCATTTTGACGTGCATTATTCTCCATGGATGTAAATCTATTTCTTCTTGCATCAAAATCCGTTGTTTTAGTTTACATCAAAAAGTTGTTTCAAGCTCAGGTTGTAACACACTAATTATATACATACTAACAGCCCCATGCAGGCCCGCCTGGGAGCATTACTTATTTGAAAAGCAATGTCGGAAATAAAAACAATTTAAGAATCGATATATTTATGAAAAAATGAATTTATCGAAAATTCCCAATCTCTTGCTAAGGAAAACCGTAATTCAAGAAGTCTTTTACCAGTAACAAATAAATACAAAAACTTTTCTTCGATGATTCTTATAATCTCAGAGTATCATGCTTACAAGGGTTGTTTCGATTTGAAAAAAAAGCTACGTTAAATATTTTTTGTTGGAAAAAACTTTGCCTACAGAATTATATTCAGATAATCGTAGCAGGAAAAAAATCTATATTTATCTCTCGAGGAACCTTTTTGTAAATGTCAAGTGTAAATATCAAGCGAAATTGGGAACAAAAAAGTAAATTCGATAGTTTTTTGAGTGTAGAAAATCGACAAAACGAAAACTTTCTCCCTTTCCACTTCCAATTTCATAATCAATTTTTCTGAACACTATATGCTTATTCATTTTGAAAATATATTGCTAAGAATGCAAAATTGATTGCGGAAACAAGAACATTTGTATTTTTGTTTTTCAAAAAAACATGCCTTCATTCATATTCCAACTTTTTGCTCTTTAGCGCTGCGTGGGCATGTTTTTTCACTAAATTTTAATGATCAATTTTCAGGTTTCTTCGTTTTTTGTGAATCATTTTACATACTGCCTTATTTTTTAAGGCTACGAATTAGCACGGAGGCGTTTGTTTCTATGTCGGCTTCTGTGTGGGCATCTTTTTTCAAGTGTTCCCACGTCAATTTCGGGTTTGCCGAATAGCTTGATTGGCCACCCGATGAGCCTTTATTTTTTTGTATAAGGAAACATCAAGAACATAGGCCGGCGTTTTCTCTTTAGCGGTTTGTCGTTGGTCAATTTAGAGGCATATACCTCATGTGCTCGATTCGGATTCCAATGAGGTCTATTGACCCCCCATGGGCGCCAGGCTGGGGTGCCCATTTTTTTTTGGCCTGCGTGGCTGCTTTTTAGCCCTTACCATTTTAAGGCGTGAGAAATCATTAAACTTTTATCAAGCATGAATCGGTTGATATTGTATGATACATAAGACTTTCATTAATTATTGAAAGTTGCCTCATTGGACATGACATAATTTAGAATTGCACAGAGATATAACATAACCCATTATAATTAGGTATCTGTGGAATTGTACCGGCCTGCTATTTGATTTGTAAGCAAACCTCTCAAACAAAAGGTGGCGGGTGAATTGAATCGAGTCATTGGTCGTTTTATCCCACAGATTCTTATACAAAAGCTTTTTATATCCGTTTTCGAATTAGGTCAGAATTGTTTTCGCACTTAATTATTTGTTGGCAAGAACAACTTTTCTTACTCTTGTTGTTTGTGGTACAGGATCCATCTATTTTAACCCTGTATTTTCCAAAGCCACATTCTTAGTTCAATGTGACTCCTCTAGGATATTAACAGACCAAAATTACAATAAACTAGTCAAAATAGATCAAATCTAGTTCGTGAACCATTAAATCAGACTTTTCGTAGACAAAGTGAAAATATTTCTAATGGTTTACATACGTAGTTACCCTAAACGAACCTATCTACCGTAGACCTGTATATTATCGATATTTTCTAAATTTACTAGAGTTTGGAAAGTTTTTTTTGTAAATTGTGTCAAAATTAATAAATCGAACATGATGTGTTAAAATTTTCTCAACAAACTGAAAATATTTTAGCATGTTTAGTACGATCAAAAGACTTTGGTCAAAAAATCGGACATTTTCGTTTTTTACAATCGTGTTTATGCGTCATAGGTTTAATACTGGTAGTAATGGCAAATACATCCAGCAAAAACAGTAATAGGACGTTTACTCCTTTACCAATTCGTATATGATAAATATTGGGGTTTTGATAACTTAAGTGCGTTGTTCTCGTGTGATATCAGTTTTGAAAGTGCCTAAATGCCGTTCAGGTAAACCCCTTAAACATTGGTCAATTCAGATATAATAGCAAGATAATATATTTGATATATGAGACCAGATTTCGCGAACAACGCGAAAGTGGTCAATAAAATGTACCTCTTTCTCTACAGTCAAAAACGAATAATTTCTGAAATTTCTATACTCCGTTCATTTAAAAGTGCAATAAATGTTTTAGAAGAAGACTTGTCGAGATCTTCTTTAAAATACTTGGACGATCTAATGTTTAGATTGTCAAGATCATTATAGCCATCATCTTATATCGTAGCGCCCAAATCCGTTATGGTAAACAACAATCTAGAAACTACGGTAGTTTTAAGTTATTATTTATCAAATACCGTAGCACAATGAGTAATATTTATTCCCGACCGTCTTCAAAACTCGTAGGCTGTCACAGATGATTTGATACCCTCACAAATGATCCAAGGATACGATTTGAATGAAGGTCCAGAACATCCAATTTTGACATATCTCGGAGACCACTAATTTTTATTAATTTCAGGTCTCGTTAAAAAATGTCTTTTTGGTCTCAAAAAAAACTTTCGATTTAACAAAATATATCACTAAGGCTTGAACGCTTACAAATTCTCTGTCGTTTACGGCATTAAAAACGAATAAGTTTAAACTAGTTTATCTTTCATTTTTATTGGAAAATATTTGATTTCCTCGACTGATTCTAACAATAAAACAATTTTGTCAAAAAGGATATTCTGACAAAGTACTATGTTTTATACAGCGGTTAAGGGTAGCAGCGATGTGGCAGATTGGTACATTTTTTTGGAGTGAATTTATGAAAGAAAAAAAAATGTGAAAATTTTTATTTTTATCTTCAATAAAAGTGTTCATTCTTGCAAACGTTTATATTTTAATCCTCAACATACTTAAGTATCTGGTAAAAATATCAAAATCACTTTTCATTATAACTCCATTTTCAACTTGACCCGATTGATGAATTTTTTTTTGAAGGCGATATTTATAAACTTCAGACATTTTCGGTGTTATGCGCTAATTAGTGGGAGAATCATTATCCATATGAAAAAATTTCCTTATATATGAAAGTTTTTTCCATGAAAAAGAGAAAAAACAGCTTTTTAGGAAAAAACAATGACCTTCAATTGCGTATAAATATAAAAACCTCTGACTTTGAAAAGAAAAGTAGCTTAAACAGCCGAAATTTAATTGAGATTTTTGAAAATAATAAATTTTTATAAATAACGTGCCATATGGCACAAACCGGTGTCACAAGCAAGTGTTGTAAAATTTCATCAGTAGTTCAGAAACGATATTCGATTGACCCTTCCATCGGTTGAAATACGGAAATCAAATAGAGTATCAGAAAATAACACAACTGATTCGCCTGATTTTTCAAGAAGAATTCAATTAAGCATCAATAAAAAATTTGGAACTTGATTTGCAAAAAATTTCATAATATTTCTTAAAAAAAAGTCGAGCAAAAAATGCAAATGAAACATCGTTTATGATTTTTTAAACAGATTCAGAAAATATGTTAACATGCATGAAAAAAGTTAAAGTGGCTATTTTTTTCGTTTTTATTCACAGATTTCAAAGAAAAAAAATTTTGGGTGAAAAAATGGTGAAATTTTAATAATGTTTTGAATTTTTTTTGAAAATTTTACGAATTCAAAAATAAAGTTCGAACTCAAATCTTTCCTTAAATAGATAAAAAAATATTTTAATGAGCTGATATAGCATTTATTCTGTTCAGCTAACGATAATAAGCACAAAAAAATAAACCAAGTAATTATTCTCGTAAGCTTAAATTGACGCCAGTCTGCCACATCGCTGCTACCCCCTTAAATCGATGTAATAAAATTAATAATTATTAAACGATTACAATAAATTAAAAAATTTAATGAATAAATTTATGATTCATGAATTATTCTTATTTGATTTCTTGTGTTATAAAATTCATTAAATTATTGTAATCGGTTAATAATTATTAATCACATTATTTTATCACATCGATTTAACCGCTGTATCAAAATTTACTTTGTCAAAATATTTATTTTTAAAAAATTGCGTATTGTTCAGAATCAGTCGAGGAAATCAAATATTTTCAATAAAAATCATGTATAACAAATCCAAAAAAAATCATTTGGTTTCTATTTAAGAAACAATGATGGTAATAATGATCACCAACTGAAATGAACAAGCCTTTCCTTATCTGCTCGATATTATTTTTCCCCAGCATCAGTACTCTGAGAGAAGTTAAACCAGATAAATGCTAAGGTAGCGTTTTTTAAAGCTCATCCCACCCTTAGACTTCATGCCATTCGAGAATAGATTTTGATAATTGCCACCGGATTTTTGCATACAATAGTCGATTAATACCAATATGTGATTTTTTTTTTCACCAGATGACGGGTGCGCCGGTAATTTGGCGTCAAACCCCGAAGGCGGCTTCAGGAAAACGACACATAAAGTTTTGATAATATTTAGGCTTTAATGCAGAATTTTGCGCGATTTTTAGGCTTTAATGTTTTTTTCCTGTGAAACCCAGGGTCAAATCACAGTTTTACATTAGATTTTTTAATGGTGTCATATGAAAAAAACTTTTTGCAAAAAATGTATGAAAAAAAATGTCCATGAGTTTATGTCAAAAGTTTATGTGCCGTTTTCTTAAAAAATACTTTTTTTGGTTTTGAAGGCGAAGTACGGGCTTATCGGACATCCAGTTGAGGTGGAGTGAGCTTAAAAAAAAGCTACCTTAGTGTCTTCTATTTTATTATCATAAAGATCTAAAAAAACAAGTCTTGATAACACTTGGATTCCGTCGATAGATTTTATTTGGTTATGCTGCATATTCACCAATTTCAGCATTTCCTCATCTTGGCCAAAATGTGGCATTTTATCCAGACCACGGTGATCTAAATCAAGTCGATCACTCAAGGAGGATTTGAGACGGCCAGAAGTGGGTCGAGAAATTATATCATGGGACGAAAGATAACTGGAAGGGCCAGGTTCATCGTAATCTTTCATGTCTATTAAAGGTTTACTAATTATACATGTACAGCCTGAGTTTTCTCGTTTACTGCGTTTTTTTTATTCCACAAAAATACTTCATGGTGATTGGTCAATATCCGAAATACCTGTATCTGATTGGTTCATTTTTGCAGAATAAAAAAAACGGAGTAAACGAGAAAACTCAGGCTGTATATATAATTTTTTATACAAAATACTATCGGCAATATAAAAATTTAAAACATTTCCAGCAAATTATTAGTATTACTGAGGTGATTTTTTTAGGTGAATCAGATTTGACTGTGCCACGACAGACGAACCCTATGATATATCATAAAACGTTTTTTTGCATTCAACTGAATATTGAAAAGGCTCAGGTCAAAATTTTTGCTTCACCGGTTAACCGTTAATTCACGGTTTGAACCGGTTATTTTTGGTTTCTCTTAAATAATACAGTTTATGATTACACACAAATTTAAAGTATTTTTGGTTTAAGGGACAAATGATGACTCATCATCGAAGAATTAAATTTTGTCATCATGAAAAATCTCACGAAAACTTAATTTTTAAACTTTAATTATATTTTTAAGCCAATAATCTTAGAATTTATTCTACAGTAGTATGACTTTAATAGGACGGCCCGAGCCTCCAAGGCCGTCCTATTAAAGGCATTGGCGAAATTTTCGCCTGCGCTGCCGTACTTTTAAACTCATATTGGCAGCTTTTCTGTCACCAAGGCCGTCCTAAGCCGCCGTCATATTACTGTAGTTTTATTTCATACCCGTATTGGGTCATTTCCGATCATTTGTTAGTTCGTAATCTCAAGAACAAAATTTTTGGATAATTTTGAGAATTGCATGTTGAACCAACCGGTAAATCAGGTGAACCGGAAGCAAAAATAAATTTGTGAAAATCGTATTTTTTTTAAACCCAGCATCATAAATGTTTGATTTTTTGACATTAGCTAGAAAATTAAAATGTGAAAAAACTGTTGGGCATGCTTTTTCAAATTTCATCCTGAAGGTGCCTCGAAATCGACGAAAACTGCCGTTTTTCATAGTTCTGGCCACGGAAAATCGTATTTTTCTACATATTACTTACAATACAATTTTCACATTAACAAAAGGTACGCCTGACAATTATGCAAAAAATGACGATATTCATGTTGATATTCATTTTTTAACTCGGTGGAGTAGTTTGAAAATTATGTTTTGACCTAAATGTCATCGTATCAAGTTGTAAGTAGCACCAAAAAAAATGTAAGTATCAGTTTTCTGGAAATGGTAATATAAACTATGGTCCAATTATGAGCCGTTCGAGCGCTAAAGAGCAAAACATTTTCCGATGTTCAACACTACAAATTTTTGGATTTTTTTCTCCAAATTTTTTGTCTAATATAACTTAACAAGCTTACTTGACTTCAAAAATCGAAAAATAAGCTCTCTTTCACTTTTATATTGCCCGATATAGCCAGTCGATACAACCCCCTTAAGTTTCCAGTTGAATGCAAAAACCCTTTTGTGATATCTCATATGGTTTGTCTGTGGTGGCACAGTCAAATCTGTCGTACCTAAAAAAAATACCTGAGGTTTATTTTTTTAAAGGCAAATTGGTTTAAGGGAGTACTGGTCATATTTTAAGGCCAAAAACAAGGTTTTCAATGTCGATTTGATGACGTACTAGAAATAACACGGACATATGGGTTTTAGTTTTTGAATATTTAACCCTTGGACGTTCGAAAAAAAAACTTCAGAGGAGGCACAAAACCTCATTTGAGGTTCAACTTTGAGCGGTTATTGTGTGATAACCAGGCATGGGATTTACCTCATTTTAAACTTTACATAAGCAGAAGGCCAAAATTCAGAATATTATCAGATTACTAAAATAAACTTTTCGAGGGTACGTAAATAAGGCAACGAAAATGACGTTTTTAGCCTTTTTCTCAAAGTCTGGAATTTTCCATTTTCTCTATTTTTTCAGAAATCACTCACGAGAAAAAACGAAGAGTTCTAGCAACAGTAGACATTATTATTCGAATGACAGATTTTCCGAAGAGTTTCCTAAAAACTGATCTCCTCAAAAAATTTCTGCAGTTTGACAAGATTAAAGGATTAGCGATCAAAGGTTTTTCTGAAGAAATTGGCCAAAAAAGTAAGACAAAATAACTTTTGAACGGATCAACGAAAATTATTTTAAGCTCGATTTTTAAACTTCTTGGAGGCAAACTCTATTTAGATTTTGCTAATTTTATTTTTAGAGCGCTAATTCTCCACTTTTGAGCGTTTTAAACTTTTCAAAACCTCAAATGAGGTTTTGAACGTTCAAGGGTTAAGCAAAAATCTTACGTCAAAAAAACATATCGTTGAGGCCAGATTGGTCGACCAATCAGTAACGACCTTTGAAAAATGATGAGATTTTTCTTAAAAATCCAACTCCCTAAGCTTTGAAGATAGATAAAAAGTTTAAAGTTGATGTTGACCGCAAAAAACGTGTGCCGAGGGCCGTTTCATCTTCAAAAATATCATGCTGCGCTGAAATCGGCAAAAAACGTTTTTGCACTTATTTTAAGGGTCTCACGAAAAATCCATAAACTCTCTAAATTTTCACTACAGAAACTTGAAAATCATACAAATGAGACACTGATGAGTACGCCCAGAGCCGCAAGGTCCACAATTTTCATTTTTGTCTCTTGGTTGTTCAGAAACAACGATTTGAATTCTAGGAAATTTCCTAATTTTGACAAAATCGTGACTTAAAAATTTCTAAAGTAATTTGAAATACTTTTTTGGTGACCAATGAGAATAAAAAGACTGCTGATCCACTTATTTTTGTCCATATTTTCAGAAAAAAACATTTTGGTAATAATTTAGAAATGTTTATGTCTTCGTCTCTAAATGCGACCAGTACTCCCTTAAAACATCAATTACCGGTGAACCGGTCGGCTTGAAAAAAACAAAAAGTTTCCAAAATCACAAATTTAGTTGGCCACAAGGTGATAAAACGTTTGATGATACATCATATGGTTTCTGCGCCGAGTGTCCGATGTTCATTTAAAAAAAAATACCTGCATATTTTGCATGTTCACTCAAAGTAGTATAGCCTATACAGTTACTGTATATTACTGTGTATGCCTATAGTTTTTGGACAAACTTTTTTATTGAACATGTTTTTCGTAAAATTAGTAGACTTTTTCTGCCTACGCATTTTTCATAGCAAAAGACAGGAGAAAAAAATCGACCAAAAATGTACACTAAAAAATAAACCAAATCCTTTATCTGACATAATAAATGCTGGTGACATTGTGGTTACAGAATTTTGATAAGGAGATTCGTAGTTGTCGCCTCTGTCTCTATAATCATTCGTCTTTTTTGTATCTCTTGTAACAGATGGATCTCTACTTTTATATCTCATAGGACGAGACTGTAAGCTTATTTTATTACCAATTTGCTTATCAACATCAAAATTTCCATTTCGACGACTTTTTCTTAACTGCTCCGGGAGATTTGTAGCTGAAAAAGTTTTTGAATCGTTAGGAAACAGCGTAAACGAACGAATATGCATTTCGGTATTTTTTTAATATATTTTATACTTTTGGTAATATCTTTTTGAATCTGGGCGGAACAAAGCCCTTGTAAACGTGTGATAAATTGTGTGTTAAATTTGTTTTGCCCCGCAGTTTTTTTTTTGAAAACAATGCCCCGCAATTGCCCGGTCACGAAATGTATTCAATTAAAATAAGTGTAATTTTACAAAAACTAGGGCAAATATAGACTTTTGCGGCATTTATTTTTTTTGTGATTTGAAACAGAGACCAAAAGTAGAATTTGTCCCCTTATTTTTAGTTTTAAGAATATTGATGACATTCATCAATTGCTTATTAGACCGGGAATACATATTTTTTGTCTGCTTTTCTAAACACTAAAAGAGGGTAGGTTGCTTTCGTAGGTGTATAAATTGAGGTAAAATCCATTTATTATTTGGCTTTGGCGCCAGTGGGATGCAACCACCGAATTCAATATCTTTATTTTACTTTTATACAATTTTTACGCTAAAAATCGGGATTTTAAATTTTCCAAAAATTTGACTAAAATGAAATTTTAGCAGATCGAAAAAAAATTACCCCGTTCAAAGAAATTAATTTGAAAAATTTTGAACGAGAAATGTGGAAATTTTTCAAAGTACAGTTGTATCTTCCTTAATTTTTTTTTATCAAAAATCGCGAAAAAATGTCATGTGATTTTTCAAACAGCATTTAAAAAAATGAACAAAATTTAAGGAGAATTTTACAAATTCGAAAATTTGAATTGGGCCTCAAAATTTTATACAAAAGTTGCTCAAACCATAAAATTTACGGATCTGACTCTTAAATTTAAACTTACATGGAAGAGCCTGTAGATTTAAATTTATGTGGGTGGGAAAAACTGGTTTATTTGACTTATTTCGATCCATGGTTTCGGTTTCCTTTTCGTTATTCTTTTCACTCAATCTTAATAAAAGCGATCTTGCTAAACTTTCATAGCTCATTTTTGTAAAAATGATAATTTAAATTAGGTCAGTGAATCCAAGATAAATTGAGGGATAAAGTTAGAGTATCTTTTTTTGTTTATTAAATAAAAGCTATTGTCTTTTATAAATAATTTGAAAATGACAAAATACAAGAACACAAAGGGAATATTTAAAGTTTTAATGAAGAATATATATTGAATAATGGACACGAAATTTTGCGAATTACCAAAAGATAGTTTTTTAATACTAGCCGCCCAACTCGGTGATTTTCTTGAAGTTGATACCAGATATGAACAAACTTTTTTTTTGCTATGTATGGCCAACCAAATTTATTGTCGTGTTGCGATGCACAATTGTATAATATATTGCTACTAAACATACTGTGGTTTCTGTCTATAAGGACAGGTGAGATTTTCCTAAATTGTCCTTAGCAAAATTTTCCAAAATTGTCCTTAGATATTTTTGGCCCTATTTTTAAAAATCGATAATTTTCCCAAAAAGATGATGACCTTTTTTTTGCTCTTCACCCATAATTTCACGAAAAAGAGGTGTTTTATACATATTTTCGAAAAATATATTGGCAGATAGGGAGTAATATTCCGTTTTCATTAGTAGATTTCGAGAATCCGTTTTTGCAAAGATGCTCCGATCGTGCCCGAATTTTTTATGCAGATTTCCAAAAGAATCAGGTAAATTTTATACTTATGAATTTGTTAAATTATAATTGAATAACTATATTCTATAAAAATAGACAGACGAATAAAATTATAACCAAAGAACAGTTTGAATACTTCTTGCATCAATTTCTATATTTATAAAATTTTTACCATCAATTATCGAATATTTTTTGCTCCAAATCCCACTATTCAGAACCACTGCTACTTTATACCCATCCGGTCTCATAGCAATAATTCCATTTGAAAAATCTGATTTTATAACAGTTGACCCGGGGAGAATAAACCGACTAAAATGCATCAGATGATAAAAAGTTGGAGCCTTGTAAAATTCGTCTGTTACAGCATCAATCATAACTGCTGCATTTCGATGATTTCCAGCCCAATTTGGTCCACCGTCTATATTTAGCGCTTTGTTTAGGGTTAAAACTGGAACAAATATGCTAGACATTAAAAACCATAATCATATGATTCGTACTTTTCTACTCAGGTATGGGGCGGTGGCCCATAACTCCAACCACGATAGCAGCGCAGCTGCTATAAAATATCTCAGGGGAAAGACTTGGTTCTCACAAAGCTCAATTAGGTAGTATGCCTGCCCAAAATAAGCAGTTTTAAGGGGGACCAGTGGCTAGATATTTTTTGGTATTAATTTTGTCAAAAAATGTCCGCCAAATATACCGGGAAATGACTAATTCATTAAAACGAAATATTAAATCGGTCCAGAAGTTTCCATTTTGACAGATTCATGTATCGCTCGCGCCCTTTGAGCGCTTGCGATACTTTTTTTTGGCCGGAGTTTGGCTGGAGTTATGGGCCGCCGCCCAGGTATGGACCATACAGTATGGAAAACACGGAAAATTACATTCCAAGACAAAAATAATGGTCCGAAAATAATTTTCTAAAACTTCCTGCAAAAATTGAATATTAGACCTTGAATGCTCATTATTTTCATAAAAAAATGACCGCTTTTTCAAAGACATCATTTCAGGGGTTTAGTAACTTCAATCGCACGAGTTATTCTCGAAAATGGCTGAACCGATTTTGAAAATTTTAAAACTTATAATAGTCAAAGAGCTTATACGTTGCATAACGTTTTTTTTGAACCGGATACCAGAATTCCAGTAATTTACAGTCAAATTTTAGATTATCGGTTTCTCGCTCACTGTAAGTGACATGAGACTGATTTTTAACAGTTCGCCTTCAAATTTTCAGACCTATATTTTTTGGGCTCACATTTTGTGATGAGACCAAAGGGTATGGGGTCATATTACATTGCACATTGAAGGAAATTTTCTGGCAATTCCAAATATATGAAAATTTTCTATTGACAATTATGCAATGAGCGCACGTTTACAATTAACGGTCATTGTCCAAACCCTACCCATGTTCCAATCAATCCATGAGCTTGCAGAATTCTGGAGATTTTGAAGTATATCTCTAGAATAATCTTCACCATGTGACCAAGAAAATTGAAAAGGGGCAAAGTTTGGCCCATGATGAGAACACGCTTCAGATGCAATTATTTCTTTTTCTGGATAATTTGTATTTAAACTCGCCAAAACGGATGCGGGAACAAGCTTATCCCAGTACCAATGAACGGCTATTCTTAGGATTGCGCACGGGAAAACTAAAATCTAATCAGGGAAAATTTTTCTATTTTATAATTTAAATTGATGTTTTCGAATTGATAATTTTCATTACCAGGAATTTTTTCAGGCCGAAGAGTAGATATTTAAAAGATTTCGAAACCAAATTAAGTCGAACAATTGCGATAATTAGCTGGAACGTGATTTTTTTTTGGTTTCTGGTCGATAATTTAAGGGGGTTGTATAGTTGGGTCTTAACTTTTGATACAGAATAGCTAGAAACTTATTTTTTTTCATTTTTGAATTTCTAGTGACTTGTTTAGGTCGCTTTTTTTCGGTTGCTCCACCTAAGGGGTATCTATTCTGAGAGAACTAGACTGAGATAGCGACAAACGGTTTTTGCATCTTAATCTTACCGAATTTGGAGCGCAGGATTTTTTCTTTTCTCCGATGAATTACCGGTTTCACCGTAATTCGCAAAAAAAAGTTTTTTCGGTCATTTGAGCAATTTCGATGACTGATTCCGTCACGTGATCAACCTAGGAAGCCAAAAAAATTTTCTACCGCATATTTTTTCCAAGGTTTCACGTGCAGAAACTATTTGTCGCTATCTTGTCAGTTCTCCCAGTCGAAATCATGGTGGAGCAACCGAAAAAAAAAGCGACCTTAGTTATATGTATTTGAAAAAATATTTTTTTTGCAAATTTTTTTTTCGCGAAAATTCTTTAAATTTTTTTTAAGTGTCTAAATGAGAAACTTGTTTTTGCTTCTGCGCGAGAACGATAAATAATTTGGCCATAGTTTATAATCCTGTCTCCAAAAACACTTGACCTCAAAAAAGGCCAGAAATTTGAATCGTCGGGCAATACCATTTTTCAAAACGACTTTTAGTGGCAAAAATGACCAAAAACGATAATTATTGTTATTTTTGAAGCACTTTTATGGTGAAAATGGAAAAACCGACAATACCATTTTTTGTTATAAAAATATTTATTATCTGTGAAAAAATCAAATTGTTTAAAAATAAGACGAAAAAAATTACGACTTTAAAAAAATAATTTTTGCTCGCTGTCAACTCAATTTACCGGTTGGTCGAACATGTTATGAAAAAAGTTCGATTCGAAATGTGTTCCAGAGATTACGAACTTTTATTCCTGAAATTTTCATAAGGTTGTCATGAAGGAATAAACAGTTATGAGCCTTTGAAAAAACCTTTCCAGCCTATACAACCCCCTTAAATTACCTGAATTTTACGATGAAATTAAAAATAGAATGAAGCAAGATGGAGCCCACCTTTAAATTGCCATTTTAAACATAACAACCTAAACATTCTCACGAATTAATCTCCTTTCGTTGAAACCCGAAAATTTCATTGTGCGCAACCCTAGCTATTCCGTCTGTATTATTTCGAACAAATTCATTTTCCAGAATGTAATCTACCCACGCTGGCAGAAATATCCGATTGTCGTCGAAAATAATTATTTTTGAAGAAATATTGTTTTGCTTGAAAATTGGGATCAAGTCAATTTCTAGCCAATTTACTTGGTGCTTTGGAGTCCAACCTAATGCGTTCCAGGCCGAGGGATAGATAAGGCCCATTGAGGGTTCATTTTGCGTTGTTATAGCCCAAATAGGAAAGCCAAGTGATTCCATCGATTTCAAGTACTTTTATATTGTTTTTAATAATGCAAAAAAGCTCACGATTCTTATATATGTAGGATAAAAACAGAATTAGTTACGACAAACTTTATTTTGAATGATACTAAAGATAAATGTTTACAGTTTACCTATCGCGATATATCGATTGGGTTTTCATTTAATTCTTAATATTTTCTCTAATTTTTAACCGATTTGGCATAATATCGGTTAAAAATTAAAGAAATATTTTAAGAATTGAATAAAAATCAATTTCAAACATTAATTAAACATTTTTTTCAAATCTGCAATTTTTTCAATTAATCTTTGCCCGTGCCAAAATTTAAATCGGATATTTGTAATCTTACATGATTCTATTTCAATATACAGTTTGTCGTGACCATCATGTTAAAATGAGTTTTTTCGAATTTCCGATTTCATTTCTTAAGGGGGTGGGGAAAGCAAATTAGATATTTTTGAATCGGCTATCCTGAACAAACTGAGAATGGGAAAAG
>SCLH01062581.1:2275-13591 GCA_004367855.1 Oikopleura vanhoeffeni
CCTTGTTTTTATCCAGGGTGTTACACGCTTAGCTGTTTAGTGGAATGAGTTTTGCTCTTTGTTATTTATCGGCGTTACTGCAACCGGCAGAGCTCGAGGAAATTGCACGAATATAATACTTTCCAATAATCCTAAGTAAAAATCAACTGTGGCAGCTGATAATGAAATCATATGAAAAAGATACGAATCAAGCTCAAGTGCAACAAAAATATAAAAACTTTAGAGGATTTAGCACTCTCAAAACACTTGCTGAAATTGCTGGTTCAATCATTGTACCACCAAACATGGAAACGAAAGTACTAGAGATCACGCATATCTGTTCTGCTAAAAGACACGTATGGTTCCTGAAGAGCAAAGGCATTTGGATGAAAAACATTGCTGAAAAAGTAGCAGAAATGTCCCTGAAATGTGAAAAGTGTCAGAAGTTCATCATAAATCCGATAAATGAACGTTTCAGGAGTGACAAAATAAGTGGTGAATTACCTTTCCGACTAATAAGTGGTGATTTTTCAATTATCAATGGCCTGAGCAAAGGNGACTCATACGTCTAAGACATTATGTAGGAGATACATGTTGGTACGTCTAAAGACATTTAACCACGTTTCAATTTCTTGTCGCCGGCCCAGTAAAGCCGAATTTCCAATTTCAAATTATGGGGCCATTTGAACCGCTCAAGCGTTTTTTTTTAAATCGCCGAAAGTGCCAATATCGCCAAATGACCTCCCTGTATGCATTCAAGTTTCAATTTTATTTATATTTATCAAAAATAAATCTCCTGCAAAGTTATCTTTCAAACAATTCTTAAATGTTTTTATCACTTTTTTAAACTATGTTTCGCGTCAATCTTCAATATTGATTTTTAAGAGTACAAACGAGCTTGTAAAAGAATGCTGCATTCTGAATGCATCCCCGATCGTATTTTCTCTCTCCTTCTCAATTTGTTTATGTTTTGCTTAAACCTAAGCAAAAAAGGATGCAAACCCACGCGAAAGTCATTTTTTGCAATTTTTGACTCTGATTGGCCCATTTGTGAAACATTATAATTGAATGCGTTATGTATGGAATATTTTACAGATTATTTCCATGAGAAATTTAAGCCATAAAAAATGCTACATTTAAAAACATTAGTAACAAAAAACAAATTAAAAAACTGTTTACTTCAAAATGTGTCAGAGACTTTGACTGTTATATCCCAAATTAATCAAATATAAATATTTAATCTTCAAACTTGTGATCATACTGTTGAATCTGTTATACAAACAATAAAAGCTAAATGAACCTTGAATTTTAATTTCTTATGTTTTCAAAAATACATAGGGTCAGGTTTGTCTAGTGATGCATCGCTTGCCGATTTTCTATCCCCTGTCCCATTCCATCATATCCACAAATTTGGGGATGGGATGAATTCGATCCCTCTTCATCCCCATTTATCCCCAAGAAAAGGATGCATCCCTGAGAATGGACCGTCCGGTAAATCTGTGACAGACCCTGAAGAGTGGGTGTCGCTGATTATGCTAGTTTTCAATGAGGTTTCTAGCAAAGCAGGATAAGGTGCTATTGCACAAACTTACTCAACTTAAAACATTATTCAAGATTAATTTGGTTAAATTCAACTAACGCCCGCACGGAAACCTCCTCAAAACCTCCTCAAATCCTCCTAAGCAGCAATAAAAACAATTCATTGGAGCCAGTTTCTCAAAATTTTTTCTTTAGTTTGAAAAATCGAGAGAAAATTAAAAAAAAATATGAACATTGTATGCTGGGTCTTATTTGATTTGAGGGACGGGAATTTTTTTGGAATTTTTTTTTATTGTCTGAAAAGTCTGCAAAAAAATTTTCAGCAAATTGTTCTTATTCAGTTGTAGAAAAATAATCAGAAAAAATTTCAAAAAACTTCAAAATAATGTTATATGACACCATCTTTCTGAGAATTATATAGAAAATTGCGGCTAAAATAATGTCAAAATGCCTAGGAGGCCCCTAAATCGATATATCAAAATAAATTTAATAAGTAAATGTCCTAGCTTTTAACAAGAACGATGGAATTCTCATTCATAAATTGAACACCGATAAACTATCGGCGATAGTTGTCATTAGTTCAAATACATTAATTAAATTGATCAATTCATTGTTTGAAAATAAAATTAATTAAAAAATTCCGATAATAACGTCTTTTTAACGAAGTCAAACACTGTTCGTCATCAGGAAATACATTTTGGATTTTTTTTTCTGAGAAATAGAAGCTTAAATAAAAGCAAGTCCTTCTTAAATGAACATAAGGTTACAAAATTTCTTTGTTGTCAGGAAATTCATTTTTTAATAGCCAAAGGTTTTCAATACTTTTTGGTAAATATTTGTTTTAAATAATTTGTTTTCCAAAACTTGATATTTCCTTGAATGGCCGATTTTTGAAATTTTTCATTTTTATTTCATTGCTTTTGCGACATTATTCCACACAATCAAAACTGAAGATGATTTGATAAAATTGAAAGTTTTTTAAAAAATAAAAAATGTTGTTAAAACCTATTAAAATGCATTATGCAAATTCAATTATTAAATATACATCGAAAACAAAAAAAAAATGACTGTTAATTGGGTGATTAAAATCATTCATTGAATAAATCTGATATGCCTTATGGCGCTTAAACATCGATTTATAATTTTGAATTTAAATAAGTTCTTATTTCAAACCGAGAAAATTTAAAGTGTAAAATAATATCGCAGAAGCAACGAAATAAAGATGAAAAATTTCAAAAATCGGCCATTCAAGGAAATATCAAGTTTTGGAAAACAAATTACTTAAAACAAATATTTATCAAAAAGAATGGAAAATCTTTGGCTATTAAAAAATGAAATTCCTGACAACAAAGAAATTTTGTAACCTTGTGTTCATTTGAGAAGGACTTGCTTTTATTTAAGCTAATATTTCTCAGAAAAAAAATCCAGAATGTATTTCCTGATGACAGACAGTGATTGCTACTAAAGTTAGAAAGACGTTATTATTGTAATTTTTAATTAATTTTATTTTAAAGGGGTGGTGTTAGTGATTTTTAGGATTTGGGAGGCTTCGTACGGCTAGACCGATTAAGATGAGACATTTCTGAGAAGTACAAATGGAAGATCTATCCTTTATCTCGAGATTCCATTTGACAGATACGTACCAGTTTAACCAACTATCTGGTTAATCGCGGTTAAACAAGCGTTCCTCAGCTTTTTTCAACGAAACAAGGATCCTAGGGCTTACATTGGAGATTTTTGATATTTTGTGGAAGCCTGATGAAATGTTTGAATTTTAACTTCCTGGAGCTATTTTTTCGATTTCGCCCTCAGGGTCCAGCAATCGGGTCGAAGGTGACGAAAAATTGCTTTTTTGTCTAAAGGCTTTTTCTGTAGAAAAGCTAGGAATGCCATTTTCGGAATATAAGAACCTCAATGTATCCCGAAGAGTGTCCAAGAGCTGTGTTTTGAATTTTGATCTTATAAGCTGTCAATCGTGGAAAAAGTGCGCGAAATCGACAATTTTGAATATGGAAGTGAAAATTAGAAAATTAAAATGCCACCAAAAAAATCTTTGGATACGGTTTGCGGGAAACGATACTAGCAACTATGGTCTGATTTTGAACACAGCGGATTATAGAAAAAAAATTAATTTTTTCATCAAAATTATCTTTTGATCTCTAGCACCGTTTCTGTTTAAAATCAGACCATACTTGCTCATATCGTTTCCAGCAAACCGTACCCAAGGAATCTTTTGGTGGCATTTAAATTTTCTAATTCTCATTTTCATATTCAAAATTGTCGATTTCGCGCACTTTTTCCACGATTGACAGCCTATAAGATCGAAAATCAGAAAAACAGCTCCTGAACACTCTTCAAGATACATTGAGGCCCTTATATTCCAAAAATGGCATTTCTAGCTTTTCTACAGAAAAAGCCTCTGAAAATGCCATTTTTCGTCACCTTCGACCTGATTGCTGGCCCCTGAGGGCGAAATCGAAAAAAAGCTCCTGGAAGTTAAAATTCGAACATTTCACCAGACTTCCACGAAATATCAAAAAGTTCCGATGTAAGCCCTAGGATCCTTGTTTCGTTGAAAAAAATGAGGGACGCTTGTTTAACCGCGGTTAACCAGATGGTTGGTTGAAGTGGTACGTAACTGTGAAATGAAATCTCGAGATTACGGATAGATCCTTCATTTGTACTGCTCAGAAATGTCTCATCTTAATCGGTCCAGCCATACGAAGCCTCCCCAAAATCCCAAAAATCACTAACACCACCCCCTTAAAAACAATGAATTGATCAATTAAATTGATTGTATTTGAACTAATGACGAACTATCGCCGATAGTTTATCGGGTTTATTTATGAATGAGGAATTCCATCGTTCTTGTTTAAAGCTAAGGACATTGTACTTATTAAAATTTATTTTTGATATTCCCCTATTCCACTTTTGTTAATATCCCGGCCTCTGATTAGGAACGATGTGTGTTTTTAAGTAGTTAGGGCCGGATATTAACAAAGTGTTAATGGGGATATCGATTGAGGGGCCTCCAAGGCATTTTTGACACTATTTTAGCCAAAATTTTCAATATAATTTCGGGCTCGAAAACAATAAATATTATTTAATTCTTAGAAACCTAAACTGAGCACAAATATCTAGTTAATAAAAAAATAATATAAGGTCTGGATCGGACTGTTCTACGATTTTTGTTTACTAAAATTGATAAATTATTAGTTTTTGTTAAAAAAATTGAAACAATAATCTGAGTCGGATCCTTTAGTTAAAATATTTGTGCTGGTTTTAGCTATTAAAGAACTGAATCGAATAGTATTTTCACTAGCCAGATTATATTAAAATTTTGGCTAAAAAATGACAAAAAATGCCCAGGAAGCTCCGTTATCAATATATTTATATGTATAAATATATTATAAGTCTATTTTATGTATGATGAATAACTTGGTTGCTCTACCTGATTCTTTAACAATCATTCTTATACAAATTTAACAAGAGAGATATTTTGAACTCCTCAGAACGATAAAAGAACTGATAGCATTAATTTAACACAGAATTTTGTTTATAAAATAATAATTATAATGTTATTAAATAATTAACAAAACCATATTATTCTGAGAATCTTGGGATATCTTTTTCGTATTCAAAACACTTAAATGCATTAAAATGTATTCCCCTTTAAAATAAATTGTACTGAAAATTATATCCTCACTAGTGGGGATTAGGGCGTCAACTGAAAGTTATTTGCATACCAATTATATTCTTATGTCGGCCAAATTCTTGAAAATTTAGACTTGAAACCTCAAAATCTATATTAAAAATGCTTTCAAAAAAATCACTTTATGTTTAATGGCAATCACGGCGGTTGTGGAGGTGAATCTGTTTTCAAAGAAATAAGTTTTTTTTGGAAATGAGCATGAAATGGATTATAGAATTAAGGGCCCTCGCTTAACAGATCGTTAGTTTTTGTGGGAAACAAATATTGCTAGATACTGGCACCCAATCAAAACCCTGCCTTTTCGATTGAGCTGATTTCATTGTTTAGAATTTGAGCGGCCACCAAACCAAATGCTTCAATTCCGAATTTTCAAATAATCACGAACTGTCCGCCTCTTATCTACCTAATCTTTTATATTTTTATTTTATTTAAAATAATAATTTAAAATACATCAAAATCTTATTTTATCAAAATTTTTGACATTTAACAATCTTACTTGTAAAACCTTAAAATTATTTTCAAAATGGTTTCTTAAAATCCCTTAAATTCGTATTAAATCCCATTAAGTTCGAGCATAATGCAATTTGCGATGATCTTGCGTTCGAATCTCAGACTCTGCATAAATTTGGTGATTTATATATTGACTTAATCATTTCAGCATTGCGGACTAATTATTTATTTTGAAAACAAAAGTATATAAAAACGTAAAAAAATGTCGAAGAAACAAAAAATAATGATGAAAAATTGTAAAATCAACAAAATATAAAAAAATTTAATTTCAAACATACTGTATATTATATCCCCTATTCAGACTTTTGTGAATATCCCGGCCCTACTTAACAACGCACTATTATTCCTAATCAGGCCGGGATATTCACAAAAGTGTGAATAGGGGATATAAATCAAAAAAATTTCAACAAACGTGTCCAAACATTTTTAAATGATAATATTTAACCTTATTGATAGATTTATTGATAGATATGCTTTAAAATGATTAAAAACATCTGAACTTTGCGAAAACTCTTAAAATGTCTTTAAAAACCTGTGTTTTCCATGATAAAAATATTAAAAGAATTTTGCAAAAATGAATCCCCTTATGATCACCCGCATTAAGGTGCTAGTTCTCTTGTTCTTTACTGACTTTAATTTGAATTGAAGTTATTCATGTAATTTAATTTTAAAATATATGATATTTGAAATTGTCTGTTTTAAGAAAATTTAAATATTTCTGCTGTATTATTATTAACACGCAGTCAAACGGTGGAATAAATGTTCACTCTGAAACAAACTTATAAAATCTTTAAAAAATAATCCCAATAAATATTTAAACTACTTTGAGTGTATTCATTTTTGATTGGCGTACGATACAGTGAAATTTTCTTCGAAAACTTGGCACTTAAATTCCGAGTCGGTATATTTTCACCCCAAATGGGGTCAAGAAAAGGTTTACCGTCTCTTGACCCGATATTGGTCTGAATTACAAATATGTAACATATTATATGTTATGAGAAACGCAACTTCATGATTATGCGTCATTAGGGTGGTTAAGGAATTTTACCGACGAAAATTAAGGTGGTCGGTGCATTTTGACATATTTGCACTTTTTTCATATTTTTTTCTTGATAAAAAACTTTTTGCCACTTTGAAATTTTCGTTTAAAAATTTTCTCGAACGAAAGTTGACACTTTTGTGCTTCTTTTGTTTAATATGTTTTTTTCAAATCATTTGTTTTATTTTATTAATCGTTCTTTGAAAAACACCCAAAAAACCGGAGATTTAGCTTGACGGCGTCAAAATTGAGGTACAATTATTTTTTTCCATTTTTTTTCATAAAACACCAAAAAAACGATCTCGACCACCAAATCAATTTATTTGTAATGGTTTGATACTATTTCTACGTCAAAATCGACCTTTTGTACATTCAATTATTATTTTCGCATGCAATCCAGCACCTGAAACCCTATCAAGGGGGTGGTCGTCAATAATTTTGAGTCAAGAACGAATTATATCGAGATGATTATTTTATGAAAATTTGGAAAAAATAAACCATTTTGATGGTATTATTTTCACATACATGGTCAGGAAAGCACTTCCTATCGTTCTGAAAATATGGCTCAGGACCTTTCTATATGTTTTGAGTGAAATTTATCAATTTTTAGAAAATGAAACGAGATTAATGAAAGAACAAGAACTAAGTTGAACATAAATAATGTAACATAATTTTTCTCGGGGCTCTGCATGGACTCATCATTTACAGATGCATTCAGGTTTAAATGTGTAAATTTGAAATTTAGGGAGGAGATACATGTTGAAGAATAATTCAGTCAGTTTTATAAGCTCGTTTATGATTGGACGAGCCATCCATCACATTCGAATTTTTAGGAAGCAAGATTTTAGTTCAAAAATATTAAAGGGTAGTCATATTTTGTCGATCAAATTGTACTGCTCCGGCAATCACTCATTGAAAACACTGATTTTCACTACGTCATGATAGACATAGATACGGACTATTTCGTAGCTCTGATATCTATTCTATTCGATGCTTGCAGCTTTTGGCCTGCTCATGCAACAACGATACACCATGTTTGTTCCCCGTTCAGATTGACTATTGAAGTGTCGGTATTTCAATAAGTTTAAAAACATATTTTAAAGTCTCGCAGACAATGTCGACTAGCTTGGAAATGGGCCAATAGTTATTCAGATGAAAATATTCAGTTGTCTGGTTTTCTTAGAGTGATTTATTGGGAGCATAAGTTTTTTTTAATCCAATGTGTTTGAGCTTTTGGGGTGTTCCCCGAGGATATTCACGCTTAACCAATCAGACTAAATTTATACATCCTAGACGATTTGTAACAAAAAAGTAACTTTAAAATCACCAAAAATTCTTAGTCCGACCACCCTTTAACTTAATTACATGTATAAAATTTAAATACTGTTTAAATTCACGAATCATAGCTCATTTTTTAAGCCGTACGCGTATAGTTATAATTACGCGTATAGTTAGAATAACGCGTATAGTTGGGGTTTTCTGGCGAAAAACTTTTCAACTATACGCCGCACGGTGTTCAACATTCTGAAAAAATTCGACCAATCAGCGATTTCGAAAAAATCGTAAAAAATTCCATCGTGAATCGATTTTTTTTCTCCACAATAGTTAAAAATCCCCGAAATTTCAACCAAATCTGAGCAAAATTAGGGGTAGTTAAACTACCGTAGTTTACGTATCCGAGAATGTTGAACACCGTGCGCCGCAGCCCCCCTATATCCCAATTTATGTTCAGTTTTCTTTGGTTGAAAATAGACTTTTGCGTTGAGATAGCGCCATTTGATTTGCCGCAATCAATTGATAAGGGCATATTTACTGAGTACTAATATTTTGTTATTTTATCGATCAAGGCGATTTAAGGTTTAGGCGATTTAATCCTGCATTTTAATGTTTGCGTTAAATATTAACTTAGGTAGGCCGGGTCTGCTAGACTCTAAAATGATATACTGTATGTTTGTCAGTTTATTGCTCCACGATTCCCAGGTCAATAACCGGCATCAGGTTCGTACACGTGTAGTTATTATTTGGCTCTAGCAAAAATATGTTTCTTCCAAAAAAATTCCAATTAAAACTTTTTTGTTCTACTTAAAATTTGCTCATAAATTCAAGGTACCATAATGTTTTATTTCAAAAGAAGATAGAAGAATGCTTAACATTCTTATAAATCGATTATCATTTCCCAATAACTCGTTATTGAAGTTTCTCTCGTACTGCGGGTAACGGTTCAGTTGTCAAAGCGTTTATAACAATAATATTGTTACAATATACAATCACAATATTCTAAGCATACAAATAAATACAGGTTATAAGATGATTTATTGAAAATTCACGTCATAAACTATAAATCATAATATTTTCTTAAAATTAGGGACAAGAATTTATAGATTTTGAAATATTACGGTGAAATATGTTAACATAAATACAGGGTGAGACCTAATATCGCCGAAAGTTTTTTCCAAGAAATTCAATAAAAAATGAAAACGCGTTAATAGTCGAAATGACGTCATAATTAATAAAAATAGGGACTTTCACATTACGGTAAAATAAAGTTAAATACTGAAATGTGTAAAATTACGAACTCCACCAAACACTTTGGACATGGAATTCATAAAAAGTAAATTTTGGAAATTCAATCTTGAAATATGACGTCATTCATGACGCACTAAAAGTAATTACCATTGAAACTTTCAACACCAATGCAATTTCGGCCAGGATATCATGATGAGCACTGGCAGGCATCAAGCTAAAAATCATGAAATCGCGTAGGTTTTCTTAGACAATATTGACAAATTTGACGATATTGGGCTCCCTCGTTTACCTGATTTTGTAACGTGTTTAGTGATTTTTTTCAATATTGAAGAAGTATAACTCAGCATGGCTTAATAAAAAAATAAACTATTTTCTTGGAGTTTGAATTTGAAGGCAATATATCGAGCCTATAAATTCAAAATTCAATTGTTTGTTGATTATGGTTTGTGTTGCCTTTAGTTAAAATGCCCAAAATTAAACGATATTTTCGTAATTCAAATAATATTATCTACGACGTTTCGGATTTATTCCATTATCAAGTATGATTTATACAGTGAAAAAATTAAATAAATACAAGACTTGGCGATTTTCGTAATTGTCAAAAAACTGGGATTGCACTTCGCTTAATTCAATGATATGCTTTTCAAAAAGTAACTTTAAACTTTTAAGTCAATTTTGACAGATTAGAAATTACCAGGAAAAACGGAAATATTTCAAAATAAGCTAGGTTCAAATAAAGTCACAAAGATTCAAATATTTTAATAACTACCTGTTTTGACTGTTGCTAAAATCATTTTTTTGTGCATTTTTTTAAAGATAATACTTGCTTTTACAAAAAAAATAATAAATTGAATTTGTTTGTTAAAGTAAGCATAATATTATTTCTAAACTTAAAAAAAATGTTATGTTCTTCTTTACATTATTAAATCCGATACTTCCATCTCAGGAAGTTAGAAGGCACTTTTTAGCAAAATCATTTCACAGTGGATATATCTGAATCGTACTTTGAAAAATAGGCTTGATTTTTGGGTCCTATTAAAAACAATTTTCAATGTTTTTATTAATAAGATAATTGTGCTCAGTTTTTATTTAAAATTTGAATCGGATGACTTTTTTTTAAATGACGCGTCGATTCTTTGACATTTACAGGATAATAAAAACGAGCCAAAATTAGCATAAACGCAAAAAAATTTTTGAAAAAATATATTATAATTATCCGCGCATCAATAATTGAACTTTTTGATCAAAACTTTTGTGGCTCAGAGATTTTTTTATCATTTAATTTGAAAACTTAAATTGGTAACCTTTTCGTGTTTATTCATTTTCAACCATTATAAATTATAATCTATAATGATAAAAAAATTTGCACAGAAATAGTTCACAGAAAACTATGAACTTGAAATCTAGAATCGTGTGATAAGTTAACAAGAGCGAGACAAATTTTGGAAAAAAAAGAGAGAGATTAAAAACTGGAGTCCGCAGAATTTGAAATTATTTTATCGATTTCACTAAAGTTTTCAACTCAATTTTTGGTGAAAATATTTTTTGAAATAAATTTCAAACTCTGACAGATTGTATGGAAGTCTTAAAATTATTTATGCGCGTTTGGACAGATGAAGATTTTGGTTTGCATATTAATAGGCAAAGAGCTGTGAGAATAAAGTTTAGTCTACACGTAGTTTCTAAAGCAAAAGTAAAATAGGGTGCGTCCGAACGTACACAGCAAATTTTAGCAAGTTAATGATATACTGGATTTATTTTCCTAGGATCGATTTTATTTGTTGACTTTGAAATTATTTTCAAATTTAAGGAGTCTTCTCAGAAATTGGCCATTGAATTTTCACTTTAAACCTCGACACTTATTCGAACGGCACCGGTGATAGTTATTAAGGAAATATTTTGAAATAGTGAATTAATATAAAAACTATTATATAAACTAAAAATCTATTATATAAACTAAGAAACTAATTATATAACTAAAAAATAATTAACTAACTAATAATATTTCTAT
>SCLH01062583.1:0-10021 GCA_004367855.1 Oikopleura vanhoeffeni
TTTTTTTCATTTTTCCATATTTCATTTTTTTTCCTTTTGTGGGTGGGCATTATAAATGAGAAAAGGGGACATTTTTTAAGTTTTTCTGAGGTTTTTTATTACGCGAATTACGAATTTTTTAACGAGCGAAAACCGGTCAAAACAGATTGCGGAAAAGGTAAGGTGGTTTTTGAGCAGGTTGAATTGGCGGGGGGCCCAGCAGGAGGGAGGCCCCCCCCCCCTCCCTGCTCCCTTGTTTGTGGGGGCCCTGTGTTTTACAGGTATTAATTATCAATTCAAATAAAAAGGGTGTTAAACGTGTTTTCGGGGCAAAAGAGGGCCTTGGCAATCCAATCAAAACACTGAATTGTGTCGTTTTTTGTATTCTTCAGCCTATACAAAAAAAACTAAGAGGTCTGGGTTTTTTTAGGGAAATAGAAAAATGGTTTTTTAAAAGATCGTTTAAAAAATGGGCTTTTTTTAAAAAACGACCTTAAAAAAATAATGTTATAATTTAAAAGGAATTTTTTAGTGGTTTTTTTTTTCCGAATCGTCTTTTAAAAAACTGTTTTTTCACGTTTTTCCTGGTGAAATTTGTAAAAACTTTTCAAGATAAATTGTTAGAGCAATGATTTCCCGAAGTTTTTTATTTGTATGTTCACTATTTAAGCAGCATGTAAAGTTTAAAGTTTGGGAAGTGAGGTAAAAATAAAAACACTCGTGAATCTTTCATGTTCCCTAATCTGTGTGTTATATGCTTCTTAGTGACATCCCATTGGTTTTAAATTTTTTATAAAATAAAATTCAAACCCGGATTGTCAATTCAAATGGCAATAATAAATTGAAAAAGATTTTTAAGTTTTTTTAGTTTTGTATTTAGGAATTTAAGATTTAAACACAAAAACCGTAAAACAGATGCGAAAAGTAAGTGTTTTGAGCAAGGGGGGGGGTTGGAATCGCAGCCGCCTTTTCCAGTATTAATTATCAATTAAATTAGACTGCAAAAGGGCTGCCAATCCAATCAAAGACACTCGTCTTTGACAGTTTTTAGACTCTTATTCCAGGGAGCTGCATTGTGGTCCTCTGTGTTGAGCTGAGGGTGGTTGTGACATCGGTCTGCCCGCACAGCATCTGTTCCTTTTAAGGGAACCAAACAATCAACTAATAGACATTGATTGTTGTATTATTGATTTTTTTGTTTTTCTAAAAATATTTTTTTGCTTTGTATTGCTTTTTCAAAAAAGGTCTTTTTTGTAACGGAAAAATATATTTTGAGAGGTTGTGTTATTTATTTACAGAATTTTTTGGATTTATACAAGGGAAAATCAAAAGAATGGATTTATATGAAAATAAGGAATTTCAAAAGTCAAAAAAATTTATACGAAGAAAGCATTGGTGATTTTTATACGAAAAAACTTCTTGGAAATGATATTTACAGGTGAGACTAAAAAAATTTTTAATTTTTAGTTCCGAACAAAAAAAATGTTCAATCATTATGTCTGTTTATTAAAATGTTTTCGGCTTGATTTTCTAATCTTAGAATGTCCTCGTCAATTGATTCAGTATCTGAATCAATTTTTTCGATTAAATCGTTTGAGGTATCTTTTTCTATCAAAATAGGATCTAATTTATTTGGGTTATAAAAATCGTATGCCAAACAGTGAATATAAAATTCGTTTAGAATTTTAAAAGGCAATTTTAAAAGTCTTTCCCTGTTTGTTATACAGCCTATTGAGACATAATGATTGAACATTTTGTCAGATGTCCAAGCTGGACATTTTTTTATAAGATTTGAGTTTAAATCGAGGCATGATAATAGCGTTATTGCTGATCTTTTACTAGTGTAAGGTGTTCCTAGAAATTTCGAGTTATTTTTATTATAAACGCTTTTTATCATTTTCAAAATCCTATGGTTAGAAATTTTATTTAATTTGTTATTGACAATTATTGGAAAAACGATTGGATTCCATTTAAAATTTTTATTTTCCAAAATCAAATTTGTTTTATTGTATAAAACACTGAGTGCGATTCCTGTGATGGTCCTTTCAAAAATGTCTTTTTTGTTTTTGGTTGCAATTATGAAAGTGGAAAATCTGTTGAGAATTCGATCAGTTTTATGATTTTTAATCGGACTATAACAAACAATTGCTTCTATATTTTTTCCTTTTTTATCTTGAATAATTTGATATCTTTTTAGGCTTTTTAAATATGAAGCAATTATTTGATACAGTTCATTTGATCTTGTAAAACTGATCAATTGAACCCATAACAGACTTGCCTCTTCTTCTTCAAAAGTTATATTCAAAATTTTAGCAAAAATTTCATTATCGGGATTTGATTTTTCGAATTTAATTTTAGAAATTAAATCCGACAAGTATTGAAAATACGTATTATCGTGAATAAATTTGTCTTCTAAGGGAATTAAATTTTCGGGTGTATTTTTCTGCCCTTTTAAAAATTTGTCAATTTTTACTATGAAATTATTATGTAATATATTATTTCCTATAATATCGGAATTCAGATTTTTGGACTTTAAAAATTTTATAAAGCTAAAAAAAGCTGCTTTCACGGTGTTCCTATCTAAAATTTTATTTCTTAAATCTATATGGTTTTTTATCCATAGGAGGACCCCCATTTGAATGTTATCCCAATCCGGAGTTTCATTTTTTGCTAAATAGAATATAAATTTTGAGAGTTTATTAGCTATAGGGGGAATTTTCGAAATTTTAAGGTCAGCTATAATGTTAGCAAAAACTGGGTCTAATTCTAAAATTCTTATTTTAGAATTTATTGAATTTGGATTGGCGAATTGGGTTTGTTTGAGAGAATTTGTTTTGGAAGCGAAGGTAATTTTATTTTCTTGTCCAGAGTTAAAACAAGAGTCGGGGTTAGCTTTTTCATTTCTAATTTTTTCTCCAGAAATGTCGGTATTTTTTCCGAATTTGAAGGATAAGAAATTGTTTCGCCCGACTCTTGTTTTAACCCTTTCTCCAATTGAACTTGGTTCAATGTTAGGGGTACATTTTTCAGGAAATTGTATTTCTTCTGATCTTTTTGATTTTGGTTCTGGTTTAACGGTGATAGCATTGTCCAGGTTTCTGGTGGCTAAAAACTTTATTTTAAATTTAAACAATTGACAATTTGAACAATTTTTAAATTTATTCAATTTTTTTGGTCAAACATAACGAAAAAATATATTTGTTTTTTTAATTTTATTAGAACTACCTCGTTGGAATTTTCTGAAAACAAATGTCGAAGTTGTTCAATTGATTTTGTCACTTCAACTGACCAGGATTGAATTTCTGTAAAAAATAAGTGAGAATCATTTTCGACCTTGGAAAATTTATCTATTGATAATTGAAGGTTTTTTTCTAAATTTTCCAAGTTCGAATCCAATGTCTCATTATTTTTTATGCATTCGGCAATGTTTCTCGTATTCACATTTATTGATTCTACCAAAACTTCCCATCCTTTATGGAAGCTTTCTAGATGTTCGTCGATATATTTGACAAATTTGAAATTTTCGTCACTCGACTAAAAAAATCAAAGGATTAAATTTGATTAGGATATAGTCGTGTTGGTTTCTAACAATTTATAAAAAATAAAAATGTTTTTTTGGAAAATTTTTGGCACAAAAATTATTTTAGGGAAAAATAAATTAAGAAAATCACCTTAATTGGTTTAAAAAATTCATAAATTTTTCTATTTTCTTGAGAAATCCAATTTTTGTACTTTTTGTCGTAAATTTTAACTTTCACCTGACCAAATGACGATTTTTTTATTGGTTTGATTTTAGGCTTGGTCTTTTTGGGAATTTGTTTATCTTTACTTTGTTTTCTTACTTTGAGTTTTGGTTCATCTTCGTCAGAATTGATTAGGTCAATTTTTAAACTGTCGCACATTTTCTATAAAATTTTTTACAACCAATAAAATTGGTTATTTATAAAAATATTATATAACATTTTTTAGAAAACAATAATTTACAAATTAATTTACAAAAAATATACGGATATTGAGAATGAATTTAAGAACGAATATAATTTTTTAAGTTATACTTAAAAAAATAGAGATAATTTACACAATGCAAGATTTTAAAGAAAATTTGAACTTGACCGGATTTTTGAACTAAATTATTTACACTATGTTTGACTATCATACCTAATTTTGGTCACGAGGTATTATAGTTAATTTAAACTTGGATCTGAATTGTGAGCTCTATTATAATAAAAATTTTTGTTGGATATTCTGGCGGCTATTAAATTTTTATGAGCAATTGTAGGAATGTTAAAATTTGGACCCCAGCCTAAATTATTTAAAATGGAATGTTCATATTGATAATGGTTTTTCGAACAAATATTACAGTTTAAGTTTTTATTGTCTTTATGAACCCTCTTTCCATCGTCATTAATCGCCACATATAAGTTTTGTGGGTTGAAACTAGGAAAAACTATTTAAAAATATTTATAAAAAATAATGAAAATATTTCAAAAAATATTAATAATTTTTAGTTTCCGATTTTATAAACCTAGTATTTGACGAATTCGGTTGTCTATTCGATTTCTTAAAGTTTTTCTTTTTGTTGTTAAAATTTGGGTTATTCTTTTTCACAAAAGAATTTTGTTTATGCTGATGAAAAGGTCTCTTTTTATTAGCTAAGGCTTGGTAACAAATTTTTCTTGTTTCCGGTGCTAAGTGAGACAAATCAACTCCCATATCATCCTCTAATTGATTTTTAGTATCAATTATGCGTTTCACCCTATGAGTGTCGCATTTTGTTACGGGTAAATCTAAAATTGATTTCATTACATTCCCCTTATTTGAACGCCAGGCTAAAAGTTTTTTCTCAATTTTAGTTTTCATTTCTGGAAATGGTTTAAAGTATTTTAAACACATTTTCAGAAATTCGAGAACTGTAGTTGATGAATCAACCATTTCCTCGGAATCCACTAGCAAAATTAAGTTCCTACCTTCTGGGAAACAGTGAAGGCGTGATTTTAATTTTTGTTCCCAGCTTTTAAACTCAGTCATGGCTGTGTACTTATCCGCCCAATTCTTAATTAAATCCCAAAAATCGTTAATCATTAAATCTATTTTTAAATCATTTTTGATTTCCGAGTATTTTTTATTTTTAGGAATAATATCTTTGCTAGTGGATTCTTCATCCGAGGAACTGTTTAAGTTCTCCAAACACTCCTCTAACTCAGCGTTAGATTTTCCTAATTTGGCCCTAGCGACTTTTTTAACCGTATTAACTCTTGAATTTTTATGATCAAAAATAATTGCGATTAATGAGTTTTCTTTAGCCTTAAAATTATCTAAATTAATTGATAATCGTGTTAACGATTTTTGAAGCTGGCTTTCAAATTTTTCGACTGAGAATTTTAACATCTCTGGGGGTATTAGTAATTTTTGATTTTTCATAAAATCATTTAATTCGAAAATTTCATCTAATGAAAAATCATTTCCTAGTTCAAAAATAGAAATAACTTTTTTCAAATCTAGAATAGATTGTTCAACTTTCGAAATTTCATTTAAATTTTCTTTTTTTCTTTTTTTGAGATCTTTAAGGGTTTCCAAATGTACTTGTTCCGAAATTTTGATGGTGAGGGCGACGGTCTCACGTGGGAAATTTTCCGTCAATCTAGAATTATCATCTTGTTCGATCGAAAAGATATCCATCTGAAAATTATTGTTAAGTTTTTTAAATGGCAAAATTTTTCTAATTTTTATTTTTAGGTTTATACAAAAAAAGAATTATGGTTTTATGCAAATATTGACAGCTAGGCATTATTATATAGTCACGAGTTACGGATTAGAAAAAAAACTTTTAAATAGCCAAGCTTTATTCGAAAAGTAATTTTATTTTCAAAAAAGTTTGAAAACATTTTTTATATAAAAATCATTTTTCCAATCCGTTAATTGGTAAATTTATGTGCGCAGTATTAAGTGATTTAATACAAAAAAATAACTTTCTCGAAATTTACGAAATACGATCCACTAATTGGAAGGTACAAATAAATTCAGAAAATTGGATGATATTTATACAGTAAGTACCCTTATTTTTTATTGGAAAGAAAAAATGAAAAAGGTTTATTTGAAAGATTTTTTCAAATTGTTAACTTTATTTTCTGCCCAAATATTCAAATCCTCATTAGAAACAAATGTGTCTGAGGATTCTGTTGGAGTTCTAGATTTCTTATATTTCTCCTCCTCTGATGAAGAAGAGAAATAATTGAAATTTGGAAGTCCAACTTTATATCTCATTCTATCTGGGCAGTCAGAAATATATTTTCTTGGGAAAGGCTCCGATTGTTCTTTAAATGAAAGAACATTTAAATTTTGTAATTGGAATTCGAAATCAGAATCCGCAGCGTTTGACTTAATAGATTGTTTATCGAAATTTTTGAAAGACAAATTATTTTTGTCTTTCAAAATGTAGTCTAAACGCTGCATATTAAGGTTTCGGACTCCATTTACTTCATTAAACGTGTCATGTGTTTGGCTTTTAAAAAATTCGCAGTCGCAAAATTTATTTTTCGAAATTTCCTTATTTTGAGCGAAATTATAAATTTCGTCCGCAGATTCTCTAATATCCCCTTGTGCCGATAAAAGCATTAATTTTATTTGGTTTTGGGAGATTTTACTTTTGCTTCTGGCTAAGTCTTTAGAAACCGTTATTCTTCGACTACGTTCTTGTTGGGCCCCTGACACGTGGTTATTTAATTTGGCCGAAGTTGTATGTCTTAAAACTTTATTTTTGTCTATAAAATGACTATTTTGGGGTGCCACAGAGTGTGATCGAAGAATAGCGGCTTCTTTTTTGTGATTTTGATAGGACAATGGAAAAGCAATTGAATTTGGAATTCGAGGATCGGAGAACACGATTCCGATATTTTCCACAAAATATGAAGCTGGTTTCCGATTACACATCGCTCTTTCGTCTCGTGACATTTTTTCAAGATTTTGGTTGATCTAAAAATTAATTCATTATTTTTTGAATAAAAATATTCCGTGTAACAGTAAATATCCTTATTTTGAAGCATTTAAAAATACGATTTTTAAAAATTAGGCACTGGTTTTGAAGATAAAAAATTTTGACTTTTTATCTATTTAACTTATAAGGACTTTTACTTATTGATAAAAATTATCTTTATAAGTTAAATTTATAAATGAACAATATGACATTGCATATAATTTAACACTTTGTTTTGAGATAACTTAATATAAATTTAAACGCATGTAATGAACGATAATGTAAAGGGCGATGAAATGAGCGGAATATTTCATATTTTGGTAAAATACATTTGTTTTAGTTTTAAAACTTTTTAGTCGTTTTAAAACTAAGATAGCGAGCAAAAGTGTGACATGTTTCTTTTTAACATGTTTTAAATGGAATGAAAATGTCAAAATGACTTTTTGAGTATTTACATTTTTAGTTTTTTAATAAAAAAAAACTAAGATCGCAAGCAAAAATGTGACATATTTTTAAATAAACGCAAAAAATTGAAATGAAAAAATATCATTTTGGTATTTACATTTTTAGTTTTTTTCTACTATTTAAGGAAGAAACTAAGATCGCAAGCAAAAATGTGACATGATATACTAAAGTAAATTTACTTCTGTGTATAAAAGGCAAAACTTAAGAATTACTATACCTACACAATTTGTTGACCAATTTAAGAAATAAATTTTTTGTATTTTTCTTGTCTAATTTCCTCCTCTGATTTTTTGGCTAAGGATTCAGGAATATCTTTTTTATGATATTCCTTTTTCTTAGTCGTAAAAAGAGAGTTATTAGCTAGTAAGCCATTCGACGTATTAGTTAAATGTGCGCTAGTCACATTTCTATTGGTCAACAACTCGTCTAGGTATAGCAAATCTTCTTCGAACACTGAATTCGGTGTGTTAGATTCATGGGCCAATTGATGAACTGTAGTAACCCCTAGTTCTGTCAGACCCCCATTTTTTAATGCTACAGAATTTAACGGTGCCCAATCACTAGATTTTTTGATATAATTGGCGAGGACCCCACGTGATTTTAAAGACACAAAAATATCTTTATTGGGCAGGTGTTTTGTTTGGGCAAATGGCCACTCTAGGGCGGTACGAATGCCCAAAAAACTGTGTAGGAGGGAAACTGCCGTGTCCATATCTTTATTTGATAAGGTTTCTACGGTAACCAAGTTTGGTGTGGTCATATTCCAAAAAATACCGTTAATTTCCTTTTTTTGTATTTCACTAAAAGGTCTCGCCGTTTGGCAATCAAGAAATTCACCCCAGTCATCTTTTATTTTAGAGACCGCAAGCAATACGATTTCATGCGCATTTTGATATTTTTCTACAGAATCCTTGTAAGTATCTGTAGTTTTATCCAAAAATCTTTTTGAAATGTTTTCCAAAAAAAGGTCTTTATTAGTGGAAAAAATGTCAAAAATTTTCTGGATTCTGAATTTAAAAAGTTTATTAGGGGACATGTCATCGTTTGCTTTGCGGGAATTTCGGTTCTTTCGAAATTCTACTCTTTGTTTTTCTAACTGTAAAGGGGTTAATCTCTTGATTGCTGGAATAGGAATTACAGGAGATGGTTTATCATAATCAAAACGAGGGTTAAAGTTAACCAACGGATTCATCATGATATTGTCTTGTTGCCAAGTGGATATTATAGCTCCCATCTCCTGTAAATTCGTATTTCTAAGGTTTTGAATCTCAAACGCATGTTTTTGTTGAGACCCTTCTAGAAAAATAACTGTTAATCTAAATGCGAGTTGTTTGAATTGCGAATCAAACACATCCATTTTGTGATTTATAAATTCCAAACTTTCCATCCACGTTTTATCCTGATTAACTTTTGAAAGACCGGAAATTAAATTATTAATGCCTGTAGCTGTAGGAATATTGACAGGGTTTTGTAGGCAGTTTAACCAGAAATGTCGAAACGCTTCGTTGAATGCTTTTTGAACTCCATTTTGGACTTCGAGCATAAATGGCAGGGGATTTGTTTGCTAGAAAAAATTATTATAATTTTCAATTTTTTAATTTTGACTTNAGCTCGAAAAAAATTTTGGTGATATTTTCGATGAGTCATCACTTCCGGTTTTACCGGAAGTGAAACTAAAATCTTAGTTTTATTAGTAATAATGTACATTCGGGTTGATTTTAGGGTAAAATTATTCGAAAAGAATTTTGATGATATTTTTGATGAGCAATCACTTCCGGTTAAACCGGAAGTGAATCTTAAATACATTTAAGCGTATTAAACATTATACTTTCGACCCAGATTGAAGCTTATTTCAAGCACCTTTTAATTTATTTTAAGTTAAAAGCCTCCCAAAATAAACGTTAATGTTGTTAATATTTATAATTTGCATATATTTTTCGACAGTTTTAAAATATTGTGCAAAGTTTGGAAAAACAATTAAAAAATCTGTTCTAGAAACGACGATTTGAAATAAGATAATTTAAAACTCATAAATGGGTAACGATGTTTTAAGCCTTCTTCTAGAGAAAATTTTTCTGGTCACTTTGAGACATTGGGTGTTTTTTGGTATTGAGATTTTATTTTAAAAATAACTGTTTAAAGTGATCTTTTGGTTCGCGAAAGCGAAGGGTTTTCTCAAGAAGTGAGATTTTTTGCAACGTTATCCGATGTACCGACTGGTCAAAATTAACCGGTAAAATTTAAGTTCTGGTACCGGAAGTGGTATTTCTATATTTTACATGTACCAAAAGATGCGCAATTATCGATTTTCAGAACAGTTTTATGAACTAGGGGTCAAAAGTGACCGCAAGGTGGCGCCAGAGGAGAATTTATATTCTGAGTGAAAACCGAAAGTGATATTTTCCATGCTATAAATTGCCTTCTAGCGCGACCTTGTGGTCACATATGACCCTCAGCTTATTTTATTTGTGATACCGCGATGTTAACTCCAGTGAAAACAGGCGGACTAACAGGTCACTTTTCGCACCTTTAAACAGTTTTTTTTGGAAACCCAAAAAAATCCTAGGTCTCAAAATAACCAGAAAAAAATCTCAACAAGATAGC
>SCLH01062584.1:0-14589 GCA_004367855.1 Oikopleura vanhoeffeni
AATATTTTCAGCTAAGGATTCCATAAAAATAAGTTTTTGAACAAGAAATGAGGAAAATTTTCAAAATATTTCAAAATAGTTTTGACCGAAAATCCCAAAAAAATGTGGTATGATTTTATTCGGACTTTGATGTAATGAGAAAATAGTCTTAAAAACGTTTGAAGTTGACCCTGGAATTTTTTTTGACGTAATTTGAGTACTTTTTCAAATAACAGTATATCAGTACTATGTCCTTTTTTTCAAAAGTACTCAAATCACGTGGAAGACCCCTTAAAAGAATCGTAACGAATTTCTAAGACTTTTATTGCATTACCGACAGTATGGCCTCCGGTTTAAATACTATTTCTCTAAGAGCATTTCTAGAAGTCGAAACTTCCGTAATACTGATTACATAAAAATGCGTAGGCGGAAAATGAGAGTAAATCTTTCTTATCACGAGAAAATAAATATTTCACCACAATTTAAGAGTCAATTTACTAAAGAATTTTGTAAAAAAACGTACAATTATTTTTAAACAAAGCGATAGAAAATCATTTGAAGTTTTATATGAGGTAGTTTCAAGTATAAATTAAGGTTTAATTACATCTTATTATTGCACTTTTGTGTGTAACTGGAGGTAATTTTCGCAACTTTTTGTTTTCTTATCCTCATTTTATGTCTTTTAATTCGTTTAAAAAATTTTTGTTCTTTTAATTGTATAGCAAATTGGCTGAATATTATTTTAAGCTATTGAAAAATGTATGTTAATATTGAAACTTTGCTTATATGACTCGATTTATAAGAATGGCGACGCGTCGTCAGAATCGAGTCTAAGTACAGATTCATGTCTAAAGTCTACGCGTTAAATTCGAAATAATTTTTTCCTCATTGAATACGAGCAAAAGTCTTAATACGAATTTGGATCAATACGATATTATGACATGCCCGGATAAAGATCAAAACAAAAAAAAATTTGGTTGAGGATCTGTCATACAGATTCTGTGGTTTATTTATACAAATTACAAAAGACAGGAATCGAAAATTGGAAGGAGATGCATTCCTTTACAAGCCTGTATAAAGTCCTTATCGATACATTCTTCTTAGTCCTTTAGCAATTTTAGACTTTGATAAAACTAAAAGGAGACAGATAGCTGGAAGAATAAATTTGAAAGTCAAACTTTGTGCTGCAAAACTTTTACCAGTTTGTGGCAATTCAATTTGAACTCCTCGTCGGGATCGTTCAAGATTTTTCAAATCTTCCACAGCTTTGTTAGCGAATTTATCTTGCAGTTCTTTTTGAAATGAAGCAGATCTTCGTTGTCGAATTTTTGGTTTTTTTGGTTGTTTTGGTAATTTATAAGCTGGCGAATTTTCTTTTGGCTGAGGAATATCTTCGGCTTCTTCGAATAATCGTCTGGCAGCCATTTCTGGATCCTCTACAACAACCATAGATGTGAATTCAGTAACAAATCCTTCCTCAACAGCTTGTCCAGTAATTTTTGCCTCCATATCAGCTTTTTCGATTATGCTATCAGACGACTCGTAGATGGTGTACCAATCGTTCATTTGAGCATATGCATAATATTTCTTCAAATCGATATTATCGGTCATGGGAACTTTGGGATTCGCTAGATATCTTCTATCGTCAATTTCGAGTAATCCACGTTCTTTTNCTACAGTCAAATTCGATTTCTTGAACTCCGGAACAGAAAGATTGAATATCGGCGTTAATGAGCATATCTTCGTTACAGATGGGCTCAGGGGATGCACAACGATCCTTGAGTTTTCCAATGATAACAAGTTCTTTACCATGGTATAAAGAATGACTGGACAAAAAAATCTAAAATAAAATTTAAAATTTTTTCGTAGCTTGAAATGATTGCTTTCAAATTTGTGGAATCGGATATCGAAGATTATATCATAAAAAAGTAACTGTATTGAAGTCACAGAAACTTATTCACAAAAATTTAAATTCGAAAAAACATTCTTAAAATTTTCGAAAAATTGTTATAGATCTTAAGGGTATGATGAGTCTTACATTTTCTGCAGTTATGTTTCCTTTTTTTATTATGAACACGTAAAATCAGGTTCACTACCAGTTGCCTGCGTCCAAATACTCTATAAGTACTAGAGCGGTCTAGTAGAGCTAGCGGTGCGGTAGGGCTAGCGCTGTGATATAATAAGAGTCTATTACTTGTAATACTCTTTTTTTGACGATGATTTTGAATTTAAATTATTTTTATGATCAAATTAAGACAGATTAAATTTATTTGATTTGAATTTTGAAAAAAAAATTGAAAATTAATTGAGTTGATTAAATTTATTTATTTTTTAAGTTAAATTTATGTTTTATAATCATACTACGCATTATACTACGCCATATAGCCTATATCCCCTTAGGAGGAAGATCAATATGTTCTAGTTTGGTCTAGTACATTATGTACGTTAAGGATGTGGGCGACGATAATTGGGCTCTTTTTTGCACATGTTCAAAAAGCTGAAGTTTCCTGAGAAACCTGGCTTCAGAAATAATTAATATTTTTTTCCCAAATACGTGTACAACTCGTAAGAGGTGCCAAGTACTATTCAGAGCATCTGGATACCTCACCACGCTCAAAAATGGTTTTTTAGTAGGCGTCCTAAAAGCACTAAAAAGTACTCCTCATTCATCTCTTCATCCTTTTATTGATATTTTGCAATTTTTTAGAATGTAGATATATATACTCATCAACAAGATGGAAGCCTTTTCAAAAATTTTGCCTCTAGTGGTCAAACAGCTTATTGGGAGCCCTGCAAACGCCTCCTCCTCCTTAAATATATATGAAATTTCAATTGTACATCAAATTCACCGCAAGGCTGAATTAAGGTTCAAATGAAGCCTGTTTTTCGATTTTTTCTTCCAATCCTCAAGGACGACTTTTGTGATTCCTAGTTTTTTGTGAATTTAAACTTTTTGAATTAAAAAAAATTAAAATTAAATTAAAACGTTTTGGCAGTATTTCGAGTTAAGTGTCTACATTCGCATTTGAAATGTGACAAAATAAATTCTAGATCGAAATTGGTAACCTTTCACTCAATTTCTTAAAATCTCAAAAACTATTTTTTTTTCGAAAAAAATAAAAATTCAGAAAAAATCCCTAGGCTTTTAAAAACTCAAAGTGAAAAATTCTCTAACAAAATGGGGCTACAAAGGAAAAAAGTTTTCTGAAAAATCTCAATATCGTCGCCCAATCCTAAGAGTACCAATGTACTAGACCAAACTAGAAAATATCGATCTTCCACCTAAGGGGAATCCCCTTAGGGGATATATTTTCTCTTAAATATATAAGTCTTTAATAGTAAATATATTATTAAAAATGCAGAAAATGTCCATTAAAATTTTAATTTTGAGGTCTCAATTCAAAATGACAAAATAATTGCGAAAATTTAAAGTTTTTACTTTTAACACATCACAAGATGCATAGATAAATTCGCAAGCTCGTTAACTCTCAGAATGACATACTATTTCTGGACCCCCATTTAAATTTTTTACAAAATTAAAAACATTATATTTACGATCAAACTTTTCATTTTTTTACTGAGTGAATTGGCAACGGAAATTTTTAAAATTATATTGAAAATTTTATCAGATTTCTTGCAAGACAAAATACTCATTTCTAAATTTAAATCATTAACCCAATGTCAAAACCTTGACAAAACTGGTCCCAAATTATTTTTGCAGATTGTTTAATTCTTTTTTTTGTGTAATTATCAACAGTGAATGTATTTTCTCCTATTTGATGTTGTCAGAGAAGAAGAATTCTTTGTTGCTCAGTATTTATATGAGACTATTTTTACTAAATTTGCAAGAATCCAAGGATTACATGCTGCTTGAAAAATACTTCTGCCATGTCAGATTAAAAAGATGTGTCATAAATTATGATTTACAAGGTCATTTTCATAAAGATGTTTTTCATTTCCAGCCCTTACAACCTCTTTAACGCAATGATAATTATTTACATTTTTTGCATTCTTATAAGCAATCTTCGCATTCCAAATAATCGGATTTGCTACTTGGAAGACAAAATTCTTCAGTTCTACTTCGACTTTAGTATTGTCCAAAATATGCACTGCTCTTCCCTTATTGCTTCCGGACAACATTTTCAAATCATCGATTGGGGCACTTGATCCAATGGCAAAACTATAAATTTCGAAATAACCGTCATTTGCAATTTTAACTTGGTTACGGATATTGATCCAGCTACCATTAGGTCGACCATCAGAAATTAAAACAATTATATTTGCAGAATTTTGACCATTTCGATGTGTAACCGCATTCATCATTCCGTCCATCAAATTTGTTCCTCCAGAAGCTCGAAGATTTCGTACTTGTCCGATGGCATCAGCTTTGGTTGCTGCAGTTACTGGTTGAAAATCAGGATATAAATTTCGTGTATAAGAATCGAATGTTATGAGCTTAAGGACGTTAAAAATGGAACAAATAAAAAAAGGAAAATATTTCTGAAAAATTATATCAAAAAATTAAAATATTTCACTTACATTAAGTTCAATCCTGAGAATGATAATAAATCGAAACGTTGATATACAAAAATGAGTTTTTATAATTAAAATATTGTCATATTGGTTATGTAAATAACTTTTTGATTTTTATTGATCGGAATTTCGACTTATCATAATCCTTCATTACTCGTTTGTTAAGGGGTGGTCAATTCTATTCAAACTAGTAATATAAAAATTATTTAAATGTATTTAGAACATTTTTTTTACAAATTCTAAGATTTTTCTCGAAAAATTGACGTCCGAGGCGCATCTAGAAAAAAGATATGGCATTTTTGAAAATATGACACACGTTGATGAGAAAATTTTGTAATTTTCGAAAATGTTAGCGGCTCTTGAAAAAAATTGAAGCAAAATTGCAAAAACCCAGCCTAGAAAGTTTTTACACTCGCCTTTAGCTTTAATAAAATTTATATTTTATCCTTTATTAATAATAAATTATTATCCTTAATCATTTTTTTGGTTTTATGCAATTTGGGGGTAGACCCAATTGCCAAGGATTTTTTTGAGACAACAGCATTTTACACTACGCGCGGCAAAGGCGCTTTCAAAAGGGCGGCTACGGCACAGCGGTAACTATTGTGACAAACAGATTAAACAAATGATTTTTGGGCATATGGATTGAAACAATGCATCTCTTTTCAATGATTTTTGGGACCTTTTTAAATCGGTAATAATATGCGTAGGTTTTGATATCGGGACTTGAAATTATCTTCAAGAGGCTTTAATGGCTAGAGGTATCGATAAAATTGGTCTGTTTCCAAATTGAACATATTTTTTGTCTATAAAATACATTTTAAAATGTCTTAAATCAGGTTTTACAACCTCCTTAAGGGAGTGGGTGTCGCAAATTTGAAAGCAAAATTTTAAAACAAAAGCAATTTTGCACTATTTGTTAGGCTTCTCCGGAGCCTCACGCAAAAAAATAATAAAAAATGATGAAAATTAAAGGAGTAGGTACGAACTGCGTGTCTTTTTAAGAAGCTTTTTAAAAGCGTAGGTGTCGGCGTAGGTGGGATTGTATCAGATTACTGTTAAATTCAAATTACCGCGAAGGTTGGTTCTGTTAGTAACAAATGTTTTTGGAATATCACCTTTGCTAGTTTGGCGGGAAGTGGCCTCGGAAGAGGCTCAAATTTGCGACACCCACTCCCTTAAGGGGGTAGCGGTCGTACTCTTTCAGGGTACTTTGGGGTGTAAAAATGGAAAAAAATTGCTAGGGAACACTCAGAAAGCATTAACTTTAAAAAAAAAAAGTTCGAAATTTTCATTTTTTGAGAATTTTTCTGAGTAATTTTTTTTGGAAAACATTGTAACCCAATTGTCGACCAGAAAAACTAAAAATATCAAAAAGTTGTTATCACCCAAGCTTCAATTTGATGGTACTTTTGACCACAGCCTACGATTTTTATTTTCGCGTTTTCACTTCCGGTTTAATAAAATGCGATTTTCTAGAATTGAGCAAAAACTTTCAAAATTCTGTTACCACCAAAAAACCCGAAAAATATTTCTCCGTCTCTTATCAAATTCATACTGCATTCTGAAATTTAACCTCGGAGCCTTAGGACTTTGAAGAGCGAAAACCTTGAAATCAGGCAGTTTTTGACAGTTCCAAAAAATACTAGTCCAAAACTCAAAAATGTGTTTTCGCCAAATAACGAGTAATATTGTTTCTGTGGTTCATGCTAAGTTTGAGTAGAATAGTATGCGAGCTCTTAAAGAAGTAGGAATTTGAAATTTCATTAGGTTGTTCTAGAACTCGCCGCATGGTGGTCACCAGGGTCAGCCAAAAATTATTCTGGTAAATTATTTTTGTACATTAAGGATAGATCTACCAAATGGCTATTCTCAAAAGTTTCGAAGCAGTTTAGTATTCTGATAAAGTGGAGTACAAAGGTACTATTTTACGACCGCTTCCCCCTTAAATGTCGTTTGATTGATGGGGGAGCTATTTTTGCAATAATTCGCAAGCATTGTTATAATATTTTCACACACAGTTATGCAGCATAACTGTGTGTGAAAATATTATAAAAATGCTTGCGAAATATTGCAAAAATAGCTCCCTCGTCAATCAAACGACATTTAAGGAGGTTGTAAAACCTGATTTAAGATATTTTAGAATGCATTTTATAGACAAAAAATATGTTCAATAACTTATGCTATGTTCATAACTTATGCTAATACAAATTTAAATATTAAAGATCTTGCGTTGTTTTTTACAAACTTGAGTATTTTATAATTTTCGAATTTTTAACATCATTTCCTGAAAAAAGTCGTTGTCATGTAAATCGCTCAAAATGGTTTCGAAAGCCTGTTTGGTCTGCTCCATTCTTGCTCCATAGCTCATTGATCCAGATTTATCGATGACAAAAATAATGTTCTTTGGGATTGGTGGCAAAATGTCTGGCGAAATAAAATGGATAAAATATCCATCTCTTACCAAAATATCACCTCCAATGTTAGCTGGTCGTTCGACGTCATATTTAAGCGTAACTTTTTAAAGGTTTTTTGTTAAGCAATCTCACAATATATCCCTTATTCACACTTTTGTTAATATCCCGGCCCTGATTAGGAAATATAGTGTGTTTTTAAGTAGTAGGGCCGGGATATTAACAACAGTGTAAATAGGGGATATAGAATTCATATTCAAATATAATGTTAAGTGACCGCGAGAATGCGACGGTAAGTCCTGAATAATACTGCGCGTTGAGAAATCGTTGAACGTAGTGTTCTCAGGCAAAATAGGCATATTTTTCAATTATGCGGTAAAGGTGATTACGTGCCATGACTCAAAAAATAGTCTTGCATTTATGGGGCTTTTGGAATCGACTAATCGGATTAAGTTCTTAGAAAGCTCAAAATGACCACATTTATTTTAAGATAAATTGTATTGAATCTGGTCATTTTTTAAATAACTTATCATAATTGTTTGTTTTATTTTTCTGTGGTCATTTAAGCTATCTTATAGCTAAATCGAAAAAATTGATTGCAAAAACCGAAATGAAAACGGTTTAGCCAACCTTTTTTCAGTAAAGAAAGTTAGTTTGGTTGGATATAAGTTTATAGAATAAAGTGATCTTCAAAAATTAAACTGAACATTTAATTAAAAATTAAAGTCCTACTTATTTTTTATGTCAATTTTAAATTAAAACCCTTGCCTTCACCATCAAACATATTGGATGCTCCAGCACATTCCCAGTTGATGTTGAAACCTTGGTTAGTCACGGAATAGTCTGAAGTGAACCGAACGGTGAAGTCTTTACCAACGAGTTGGTCAATTTCAACGTTGCGGGTTCCTGTGTAAACCACGCCGTCGATATAGAGATAATCATAATTTGATTCAACTTCGAAAAATGTTGACTAAATTGAGGGTGTACAAAATAAAAAAAAACGGTCGGAAAATCTTATTTCATAATGAAATAATAATGATAAAATTTTTACAAGAACCTGAGTTATGTGATAAAGAGGTTTGTTACCAAAATTATACGCTCTGATTATTATTGTTTTCGGAAATTCCTCAAAACTGGAGAAAAATACCGCGTGAGTTTCAAGTGGTGTTGAAACCAAAAGTGGAACGTTAAAAATGGCTTACGCTAGAATATAATTATCCATCCAATTTGCTAGAAAATAGTATCATTGGATCCTATTTGAAATTTTCTATATATATTTTGCAATTAGCAAGGTTAAGCGTATGTGGGCTCTGAAAGCGACTAAATCGGATTTAGTACAACGTTCCATTTTTGATTTCAACGCCACTTGAAACTCAGGCGGTATGTTTTACAACAATGTAATTTTTTTGTTCACATATATATATATTTGGCCAATTGAAGTCACGATTCAAGATTAAAAACTCATGATTTTGCCGAAAATTACTTTGAAAACTGAAATGTTGATGAAAATTGGTTAAAAAAGATAGGTCAGTTAAATTAAGTTCTCACTTACAAGCTCGCCATTTGGTCAATTTTCACCAATAAAATTTCATGTTCACATTTTATTTTATTCTGCTTGTATTTGTTTTATCTCCAATTTTCTAACGACTGAAAACAGTACATATACAGTATGTACACCCTAATCTTGACAATAACTTGGTCGCAACCACTTACGATATTCCACACCTTGTTTACATNNCTTCCATTCGGTCTTGGTGCTGGTTCTCCGAGTCCTTAAATTTTTATAAGAAAAAAGCTTAATAAGAACGATCGTTAAAAATGGGTAAAACCCAGTGAGCAAAGATATGATCACCACATAGACAGCTGAGAGACCTTAGAGCGTTCCTAGAGTATTTGAAGAAATAAGAAAACAAATTCTTCTAAAAAAAATTTCAAAAAACTAGAACAAATTGAACTAACGACAATTTTTAAATTCTCTAGAGTCTAGGCAAATTGTTTTTGTTTTTTTAAATCGGTAAATGTCGTGCATATCGAAAATGATGCCTAGGACCTAGTTGGCCTAGGACCCTTTTATCAGGCGTCATAACTTTGAGGCAGTGACCAATGAAATCACAGGATTCTTGACATACGTGTGATGAGATTGGACAATGTCTCAAAGTTATGACGCCTGATAAGAAAGGCCACCTAGGCATCATTTTCGAAATAGGTGGCAAATTTGTCGCTAGAGCGTGAAACCAAAATCATGCCTCTTCCGCAATGAACCTTTTTTTCTAAATACAATGAATATATTCTTTTTCGATTCATTTGCTTTTATTTTGTTTTTGTCCTGTAAGTTACCGGTAAAAACTTCTGAATTTAAGTTCTTTGTTAACGCTTAAGATAAAGAAAAAAAATAAGAGAAGCTATTTGTGGTAGTCCAGGTGACATGTTCCGAACATATCATTATTTTCCGATTATTATTTGTTTTAACTCGTACCGGCTGAATATGAGTAAGAAGTGGAGTTTGCATTATTCACAGTTTTCTCCAACTCGATTGTCTCTAATTTATTTTTAAAAGTCACACTTGTCGCTTTTAAAGCTCTGGATTCCATAATATTAATTCTTAGTTCAAATTCTTCGACAGGGTCATACGGAAGCACTGGCGTTCTGTAATCGTAAATTTCGTTTGTTCGCTCTAATTGCTTTTCGTAGATAAGCCAGAAAAAGGCAGCTTCACCGGCAGGCACGGAGACTGTGGTTGAAAATGAAGAATCTTTTTTTGGGTCCTTGAGCGGGCTACGTGAGATATGTTAATTTTTTGGAAGGACAGTAGGGTGTCCGCAGTCGAGCAAAATTTCAAGATTGAACATTTTCAAAAACTACATTTTACGTAAAATTTGACGCTGATGCCGAAAATATTTTTATTTTTGAAAATATATTTAAAGAAGCTTAATTCTAATTGGTTTAAATTCAAACCAATCAGAATCCAGGAAATTGACGATCACTTTCACTAATTTTTTTTGCTGATTGCAAAAAAATATATGCTTTTTTGACTTTTGAAAATTTTAAAATCGCTGAAAAATGCCAAATTTTCACAAAAAAGCGTAAAAAAAAATAATGGGCATTTGAAATAAAGCTTACTAGTGGGCGCATGTTTGAAGGCGCTAAAGCCAAAAGTAGCTTTAAAAGATGAATTTCGCCACCATGCGGTCAAAATTTTTATTTGCTGTAAATTACAGCCTGTAATTCAATTTTTTCTTGATTATGAATTTTCCCACCTTAAATAAGTCTTATCTCGTGTTATAAAAACCCGGTTATTTCGATCAAAAAATTCTTGAGGTAAAGATGACTTGAAAATTAATTGGAAAGATTGTTTATTCATAAAACATTTGAATCTATTCTGCCCAATTTATCGCAAAATCTCTATTTGCTGATTTTAACGGTTTGAGCTAAAACCAAGAATCTCAATTAAAAACCATCGGACCCGTAATAAATATATCAAAAAATCATGAAACTTACTCTTTCTCTGTGATTCCAACGGTTAAACCGGCATCTGTAGCGTTTTGAAAAATTTCTTGTGCAGTTTGTCGTGTATAAACATTTCAAAAATACCCTTGAATTATAAGATGAGATAAAATATTTGAAAAAAAATACGCAACGATAATTAAATTGATATCCTTAATGATAACTCAGTTTATAAAGAAAAAAATGCAGGCTAAATTTTGATTATTGGATGAAGTCAATTTTCGAGCAATAAGACTCTGATTATTAGAAAGCGGCATTTTTCGAATTTCGAAAAACAAATCGTGTAAAGCCTAGTTCTGAGACTGCAAAATAAGTCAAGGACGCTAACGCCGTCTTATTTGTAGATTTCACTCAAATGGCTTTTTGGGCTCTAAATTTTTTTGATTTAACCCCCACCTGTTTGCGATGTTATATTACCCACCTGCAACTGAGTGTTTGAAAACACACTTGTATTTGCTAACTATGAAACATGGCTTCAGCCATCAATTTAAAAAAATATGATTTGAGATTTTCGAATTAATTTTAATGATGGTTACTTTTTACCCTATTTTTTGGCTTACTCTATAAAAAGGATATAAATAAAGATTTTTTCTAATTAAAACGGCAAGAGCGTGACCGCAACGAAATTTTGGTTTAAACAGAATAAATAATTTTTGATTAAGTTTGAAGAAAAAATTTTAGTAATTTGATAGTAAAATTTAACCATCGAAAATGCGTAGGCGGAGAATGTTTATTTTGAAAAATTAATTCAGTTTCATCTTCCGGAAACTTTTCATTTGTCTATATTAGAAAGAATTTTATGGGCCACAATTTGGAACACAATTTGGAACAACTTTATGGAATTTCTTGCGCGCGATGTGAACCTTCTCAAATCGTCAATTTAAAATTTTGACCGTCAATTACACCACCAGGTGGCGTAATTGACGGTCAAAATTAAAAATGTAAAAATATTTATCTCCGAAAGTAACCCTTATAAGTATATTTGTAGATTATTATCTGGTTCCAGTGCTGTTTTAACCGCATAAAACATAAAATTGCATCCAAATCATGCATTTCCGGTCTGATGAGCAATTTCTGAAACTCACCAAAATTCTTGTCATTAAAAATAAGGGGAACTTTCGGGGGCTTTTCCGATATTCCGCCGGCCAAAACGATACTTCCCCAAAATATTTTTGGTCTCTGTGTTTTAAAACACAGAAAAACAGGTGGGGGTTAACTGCACGTTGAAAGATAATTCGAATTTAAAGAAAAAATAGGCTGTTTAAGTGTTAAAAGAGCTTACATTCTCGTTTAGCCACTCTCATCGTGAGACTTGAAATAAATTCACTGTTGTCGAGTTTGACTCCAAAATTGTAAAGCTCATCCGACGCCATATTATTTTTCACGTGAACAGCCACTTCAGTTCTAACATAACGATCTTGTACGTTAACTGTCACTCGATAAGTTTTGATTCGAAATCGTCCGGCCCCATCGGCCAAAAATAAAAGTGACGATAATTTTAGAAAGATTGCAAGCATGATTATTTCAGTTGCGAATCTAATTCTGATAAATTCAAGTTTAGTTGGCAATGTTATAGTGAAGCAAAAATGCCCCGGGCACCGCCTTGACTTTTGACTGGTGGTGTATTTCACCTTGGTGGTTTCACTAGATGTCCCAAGTATCTTAAAAACAAACCTAGCGGGTGGCCTAGAGTTTGCCAGTGAGATTTATCTTCCTGACTAATTTTGAACGCTCAGCGTACAAATTTGCACGACTACCGTTTTCTCTAAAATGTTGCAATACAAAAACTACTTTAATATTTATATTTTTTGTCAAAATTTCTAAAGAAATTGTTAAAAATTTCGAAAGTTATCAGACTATTTTCAAAAAAGCTAAAATTGGAGAAATTTTAAAAATTATCCAGTCAGTCAAATTTTCATTATAAAAAATTGTTAACTTTGAAAATGAAAACGATATCTGAAGGTTTCCAAACAGACTTTATCATCAACCTGATTTGTAGAGAATTTTCCAACGAGTATTTTGACTTATATTTTTTTTGAATTTTGAGATTTTTTCACAAAAAATCGGGTTTAGGGGGGCTGAAATTTAAGGTGAAATTTTATGTAAATAAAATAGTGATCGCCCTGGTCGCCCAGACATTTACAAACTCGAAATTGTTGCCCGATGTCGCTCGCCCCGTTTTTCGACCAGCCTTTCGCCCAGGGTTTTCAATTTTACCTAAAAAAGTCGCCCAGGCGAAAAAAGTCGCCCAGGCGAAAAAAGTTTTCGCCCTCGCCCCGCCCTCGCCCAGCAAAATTTCGAAAAAAAGTCGCCCAGTTCGCCCTGGCCCAGCGAAATTTTTCAGTTTGCCGATCCCTGGTTCCCATGAAGAGTGGTTTTTCATATTTTTAGTTATGTTAAGAAATTAAAATTATAAACGTTTTCAAGAATAAACACTTTTATTGAAGATGAATAATAAAAGAATAAATTTTCACAGTTTTCTTTTCATGTACATCCTTTTCCCAACCTTAGTCCATCTTAAAAATGCTTACTGTCTCTATAGCGCGTGTTCGAATCCCAATGATGTTGTCTTAGTGATTGCTTAAGTGATAACACCGATCAACTTTGGCGGTCCCAATATCAAGCACCCTTGCCTATAAACATACTCAAGACAATCAGTAAGACAACATTAGTGGGATTCGAAGACGTGCTATAGAGATAGTAAGCATTTTTAAGATTGACTTAGGTTGAGAAAAGGATATCGCTCTAAAAAATGTATCAATCTGCCAAATCGATGCCATGGCATGCCACCCCTTAAACATAGACAATTTTAAAAACAGTTTTTTCATTTATTGTAAGTACCCTCAAAAAAATCGGAGAGGTCGACTTTCTAATGAAAATATTAGATTGCTTTGGTCTCTTCGATACTTCGAAATAATGTTCAGAACTCACAAATATTTGAAAAAAATATTTCGTATCAAATTTCGCTATTGAACAGATTTCAGAAGCTGAAGAATCCGACAGATTTCTAGTACAGCCCATGATGCCATAGAAAAATTACAAATTCCGAGAAATGTTGTGTTAGAAGAAATTCAGATTTTGAAGCAATAAACAGGTTTTAGCGGTTTAAAATTCGTAACAAGAAAAAAAACTTCTATAACAAGTTTTTTTTTCAAAAAAAGAGACAAAACTCCTGCTGTATTTATTGTGTAAATAATTATGTTATAACAAAACTTTCTTCATTTACCAACGAATTTGACCACAAAATAAAGCAATTTTATATGCAATGTAGCTTTGTGAGCAAATTATAAGGAGTTATTCTTAACTGGAACACGTCTCTAACTGGAACGCTTTTTTAGGTCGGTAAGTGTTCAGTAGAGAATGCTGGGACTATGTACCAAATATAAACTAAAGAGAGATCCAAAAATACAAACCTTAATTGATCAAAATTAAGATTTTTCCCATTACACGATGGCCGAAAATGATCACGTGACCGTATATTCAGGAATAAGGTTGGGCAAAAATAGTACTGTTTTTTTTTCAAAAATTACTTAAATCCAATTTTGAGAAATTAATAGTTTTGGTTAGGTTTTTTTAAAAGTTTTTAGACTTTTTCATTATACCGAGTTCCAAACACATCACGTGACGTTAAATTAAAGAAATAAGGGTTTTGTTCAATACACACAATAGTACTCAAATTACACACGAAAAAATTATGGGCTAATAAACACCTAATTTAAGAGTTTTGAACATAATGGTATCTTCCAAAAAAGGTCACGTAGTCTTATTTTTCAAGAAATAAGGATTCATTTAATAGATATTCCAACCTTATTTTAATTATTTCGTCACGTGATTTATTCGGACTTTGGTGTAATGAAAAAAAGTGCTTAAAAAACGTTTGAAATCATCCCCAAGTTGTTTTTATGTTTATTTTGTAGTACTTTTTAATAATACCGTATATCAAATTATCGTAAAATTTTTAAAGTTCATCGTAGAGACTCGTAAGTACCCTCAAAATATCGAAAAAGAGTCGGATTTCTTATGAAAATATTATAAAATATGGGTTAATTATGTACTGAAAGGTCGCCAGAGAGCGCAACAATCTCCTTTGTGAAATCTCAAAAATTTGACTATTTTTTGCTCTCTAGTAACCGTTCAGTACATAATTCACTCATAGTTG
>SCLH01062586.1:371-19306 GCA_004367855.1 Oikopleura vanhoeffeni
AAAAGCCTACTCCTCATTCATTCCTCATCACTTTTTATTGATATTTGCAATTTAGAATGTAGATATAAATACTCATCACCAAATGGAAGCCTTTTTTGAAAATTTTGCCTCTAGTGGTCAAAACAGCTTATTTGGGAGCCTCGCGCAAACGCCTACTCCTCCTTAAATATATATGGAAAATTTTCAATTTGTACATCAAATTCACCGCAAAGGCTGAATTAAGGTTCAAATGGAAGCCTTTTTTCGATTTTTTTCTCCAAAGTCTCAGGAACGACTTGTGAATTTCTAGTTTTTGTTGAAATTCTTAACTTTTTTGAAATTAAAAAAAAAATTAAAATTGAAATTTAACGTTTTTTGGCAGTATTTCGAGTTAAGTGTCTACATTCGCAATTTTGAAAGGTGACAAATAAATTCTAGATCGAAATTGGTACCTTTCACTTCAAATTTCTCAAAAATCTCAAACTTACTTTTTTTTTGAAAAAAATCAAAATTCAGAAAAAATCCTAAGCTTTAAAAAACTCAGTGGAAAATTCTCTACAAAATGGGGCTATCAAAAAAGTTTTCTGAGAAATCTCAATTATCGACGCCCACATCCTTAAAATAGAATTTAAAAATTTGAATTTGAAAAATACAATTTATGTTTTGATAATTATACAAAAAAATCCTAATTATATATACATTGGTACTCTTTACTGCCAAAGCAGATTGTAGAGGGCGAAAAATTTGTTGTATATTCCGGCTGGCTTCTTCCTGTGATTACCTACTTTGCTCGACCGCTGTTCACTAAAAATGAAATGTAAAGATGACACATTTCACACCGGATGCATCTGTTTAGTCGAATTTAAAATAAACTAACCGTCTACGTAAGGGGCCAATTTGTTTCGCGGTCTCCCCACCTTTGGTCTCCCAATTATTTTGCTGATTTCTATTTGCAAAAATTCCAAGTTCAGCAAAACTTGCCCACTGTCATCTTCGTGAGATTCCATCAATTTTTCTAATGTATTATTCAACATTTTTTTGAAAAGTGGTTCAAATACCATCTCGATCATTTTTTTGAAGGTGGGTCTTAGTTTAGACATTTGATCAGGAGACAATTTTTTCGGTTTTTCTCGAGTTCTTTTTTGAGGTTTCTTCTGTAGCTTTATAGTTTCAAACCTTGATTTTTCTGGTTGTATAACTATGGGTTCTTGATCGGTTTTTCTATTTGGTTTCATCAAATTATTTAATTCGTCGATTATTACTTCGCCTCTAGCTGAATTATGAATTTTTTCATCGATTTGAGGAATTAAGTGGTCGATCGACGGTAAAATTAAATTGTCGGAATCCAGAAATTCAATTTCAGTGAGATCATTAATTTCTTCGATTTCGGCTTTATTTTCGGAGCTCTGAGAGCTGAAAATATTATTTTCTTCAGAGCTGATTGGGTCATATTTAGCGTATTCATCCTTGGCAAGAGGCCTGAGAATCTCTTCGCTCTCATCCTCAGATTCACAGTGGGCTTCCAGGGCTTCAATTTGCTGATCAAACATTTCATCAAACGAATCGGAAGGCTCTGGAGCGGTTCTTTTAAAGAGGTCCGTCATAGCTTGGTCAAAGTCTTTCTGGTTCATTTTTCGAATTAGGCTCTGAGAATTTTTCTGGTCTCAATGGTCGTGAGATTTTTATTTAATAAGAAATTTAATGGCGCTATTTTCATAGTTATAAATAGTTTCATATCTATTGAACATGAAATTCAATTTGAAATCAATAATTTCTGTAAAAATTAAGATTTTTGAAGGAGGGCTTTATATTCAGGTCAAAATAGGGAAATAAAGTGATTTTAGACGAGAATTATTGAATAGAGACATTGTTTGATTAATTTTCACAAAATGAGTTCAAATCCGGAAGAAACAATTAGAACTTTTAAAAATTTTGTATCTGAATTTCGCGAGTGTTTGCAATTTACTGGAAAAGATATCGACGAATTAGTTCAAAGTTCATACACTCATTTCAAACCTGGTCCCGACATTAATTTTCGTGACAACCCGACAAAAGTTTTTGATTTTGAAAACTATAATATAAACTACATGGTAAATACGGCTAAGACTAGTTCAATTCAAATGGCTGCCAAATTGATGCTTCCGTACGGGATAAACTCTTCCAGAAAATTACCTATTAAAACTTTGGCTAGACTGATGCCTATCGACTGGAAAAAAATGGATTTTTGTCCAATTTTTCGAGTTCCATCATTAAATAAAGATTTTGAAATTCAAGAAGCTGACAATATTCTCCCCGAAAATAAAGAATCGAAACCAGACTTTTTGGTCGATACCAAAATCCACAATTCAATCTTAACTCATGCACTGCGGGTTTGTTTTTTGATGAAATCCAATGAGATATTAGAAAACTCGTGTGGATTTATGATCAACCCGGCCGCTTTTCCAGTGAATTATTTATTGACCGAAGACATTTTTGAAGATATGGCTGATTATGAGTGGCTCAATAAGAATAAATCTGATTGGATTCGTAAATTAAAATGCACACTTCCTCAATGGGCAACTTCGGTCATGGTAAATGCCAAGAAAATAAGTTTTCATGTCATATGGGATTTTTTGACCGATATTGACCACATGAGAGTCCGACTTGATTTGACGAATGATCGGTTTTGGCGAGATTTGGGACAAGAAAGTGTGTACATTGACCATCTGAAAATGTACATAGACTTAAATAGACTATTAATTGAACTATTATTCAAACAAATTGATGCTGTTTGGGACAGAAATTTAGAGCTGACAAATGACCTTGCTGTTCTTTTAGAGAAAATCATCTCAAGGTAAAATTTTCAAAATTAAAATTTCGAGTCAAATTAAGCTAATTATCATTTTCATTTCTTTTTAAATTCATATTTAAGCGAAAATGGAGATCAAAAAAAGAAGACAGAAGTTAAACAGTTGATTATCAAAAAAGCAGACTGCTTTTGCTGTACGGGAGAGGCCGATGGTCTCACTTTTTTGTACAGCTTTGACTGCTGTGGTCCAGATAAACCTATTTTTTATCTTTGCGCAGAATGTGTGCTTCAACTTGAAAAGTGCCCTTATTGCAGAATCAAGTCAAAAAAAAGAAGACATGTTTTACAAATTAACGAATTTTAGAGGTTTATTATGTGTATATTCGATTTTAATTTTAGCCCCTTTTCGAGTGTTTTTTTCGTTGTTTTATTGTCTCATTTTTTGTCGAATTTAATCCACAAAATTAATCTCGCTATGTCAGCCTATTTTTGTGTGGTTTATTATCACCTTATTTTCGCGTCGCAATTTCGTCAATTTATTTGTTATCTTTTTTCTATAAAGTTTCCCAAGTTTTCAAACATATCACCAGTTTTCAAAATAGTTCGTCAATTCTATTTTTTTCCGAGTCCATTGCAATAATGGAACTCCAATTTAATATGATTAATAACCAAATTAATAACAATGAAGCAGCAAAAAGTTGTTTAGCCACGAAAAAAGTCAAAATTCCGACAAAGTGGTCCTTCTTTTTGCTTTGGTTCATTTGTTTTTGGTTTGTTAATCATTATTTTTTCAATTTTGTCAACGCAAACCCTTTGGGGGCAAATTCACGCCCAAAGCGAATTGTTTTTCCTAACATCGAACCCACTGAGATAATCAAGACGGGAAAACAAAATGCCGAACCCGAAAAAAAAGGCCAAATTCCTCAGTCAGAGGTCTTTGAAATCAAATTTCCGGGCGGAGGGGTGATTAATACCAAAGGCGTTTATGCCATGGGATTGCTAAGTGCTACTGCCGCACTCGTATTTATTTGCGATCATATCGCAAAAGTGGTACTTTGTGTAGTCCGCCGATTGAACAATGCCGACGGTAATGAATTGGAAATTCAATTAGAAGAACGCCGGTTAGTTTTATTTCTCAGTTTGTTTTCACAATTTTCAATTTCCCAAAATTTTCAATTTTCCTAAATTTATTCAAACAATTATCAAAATTATTTTCAATTTTCTCAAATTGGTTCAAGCAATTATATAAATTTTTCCAAATTTATTTCAAAAATACCCTCAAACATTTCTCACTTTTTTCCAAAATGCTTTCAAATGTTTCCAAAAATTTTCCAAAATGCTGCAAACATTTTTCCGAATTTTCCAAAAAATCATTAACAGCTTAATAATTTTACTTTTAAGTCGCCGACCTGATCCTGTCATTGAGCACAACATTGACAATCCGTTCTTACGAAACTACAACCAACTTGACCAAGATGTTGCCGAACAAATGGCCCGGCTACGAGTATAAAGTTTCTGCATTCTAATTTAGTGCCACCTTTATTTTCCTCCAAATTTTTTTCGTGCTTTCTCTCAGTGCCACCCCTCAATATCCTCCAAATTTATTTTCTGCGCTTTTTTCAATCTGACCTGTGCTTTTTTGACAATATAACATTTCGTAAAACAAAAACTACCGTCTTATAGATTTGAAAGCTTGGGAATATATAGCAGGTGTGAATTTCGAACGTGAACTTACGATCTATTGTTCGATCAAATTTTTGCGAAATTCGTAGGGACTCCGAAATTGTCGGTCGCGTATAGCCGGTACTTTTTTGAATAGAATTGACGACTCACGAACCTATTGTTAATACTTTTGCCGGGAATTTCCCAAGCTCGGTACATCAGGTGTCAACGCAAAAATTGTATTATTTGAATTTAGTGACCAAAAATATTGGTATAAAAGCTAGGTATTTTTAGTAAGATTCATCAAAAAAATAAATAGTTTTTTTAAAATGAGTGGAATTGCAGATGTTTGTCTTGTAAAGTCCATCAATTTTCAACCAATCGGGGATGATGATACTATTAAATGTTTCGTCACCTTAGAATGGGTTCAAAATAATGGCAAAAATCCGCAGTTTTCTGGCTTGGTCATTTATAAACGAGATTTGAAAAGAGAGTGGAATCAATCAGGCGAACCAGACTTGTCACTAAATAAATTGCTAAAGGCACAAAAAGAGAATTCACCAGTGGGAGTTGTTACTGGAAAAGAGTTTTTATCTTACTGTGAAATTGAACTATTTGTTGTGTAAAAATATCGTTTTGATATTCAGATTTTTACTAAATCACCTTTAAAAAAGCTTTTGTTAATTTTGATCCAATTTAGAAAATGTCATCCGTATCTTTTATTGACCATGTTGAGATCACTGGTTTGAAGACTTTCCCCTCCAAATTTAACAATGTTAGTAATATAAATTTATCTTAAGTTAAAAACTTAATGTTATAATTAAGGGTCGGTTTATCATCATAACTGCCAGAAAGGGTGAAGATGTTATCCAAATGAAAGGTTCTGCTACAATTCATAAACTCATGGTGAGTTCTTATTTTTTTTCTCGTTTTGATTTTCAAGGTTTATGAAAATTACGTATTTATATTTTTTTAGGTGCTTATTGACGCGTTGGCCGGGGAGAAAAAAGTTAAAATTTGTCGTTCATCAAAACCATCTGTAACTTTGGGAAAATATCCCATGTATAGACTGATCAAAATTATTGTATAAATTGAAAGTTTTAAAATTTTCATTTTTTTAGAGTCATGGGTAAAATCAGTGCTATCGTTCAATTAAAGGATAAAAAAATAATTCTATCCGAACTTCGAATTTGGGTGACTAAATCAAAACAAGCTAAGATGGCCTCGTACATAAAGTCCGGAAAAATACAATCGCACTTGAAATCATTTTCAAAATTAGCTACGAGTGAAGAAAAAAATAATCTCATTCACGAAATTGGTAAATAATTATTATTTTTGTTTTCAATGTTTCCTTAATCTCTAAATTTTCCTAATTATAATTTTAAAGAAAAAACCCTGGAAATAATAGGAAATAATTATACAGAAAGCCTACAAGATTTGCATCAAGATATCGAGGAAATAGAAAACAGCTCAAAATCAAAAAAGAGGAAAAATAATTCCAAAAAAGAAAACAAACCAAAAAAATCAAAAGGATTCGTGCTTGATGAAGCAATTGAATCTCACGGTTAGTTAAAACTTGAGCTTAAAATGTTTTACATTATTTTTTTGGATTTTTTTCATCGTTATTGTTATCAAAATTTTATTCAAAATAATTATCAAATGAACTTGAGCTAAAAATGTTTTACATTATTTTTTTGAATTTTTTTCATCGTTATTGTTATCAAAATTTTCTTCAAAATTATTAGGAAAATTTTATTCAAAATCACTATTAAAATTGTATTCAAAATAATTATCAAAATTGTATTAAAAATTGATTCGAACGTTTATATGTTTTCAAAAATAATTTCAAACTTCTTGCCAAATTTCTATTTAAATACAAATTCACGAATCATCATGAAATTTTATCGAAAATAATATTATCGGTTTAAGATAGCTCAGATGATTCCAGCGAATCAGACAGCCAGCCTTCAAGTCAGCCAGCCAATGAAGGCTCTTCTACTAGCAGCGCCTCAGATCAAGAATAAAAATTTCTCCGCACCTTCAAATTAAACCTTCACTTTATAACACTGACTTTTAACTTGTCAAAACAAATAAAAAATAATTAACCAAAAATAAAATGATTTGTCTTTTTTTCATTATCATGATAATCCTCATCATTGTTTTTTGGAAAAGAGAAGAGCAAACTCCGACCGGTAAAATAATTAGAATTTTGAAATATTCCAAAAGTATTTTTTGATTTTCAGTCTTTAATTTTCACTCAAATTTGGAAAAAACATTTAATTAACAATACAGTAATTATCACTTTCTAATAGAATTGGAACTTAATCGTCAGCAGGCCATTGACCGAATTGATATTCCCACCGCGTTTTCTACTCGGAGCCAGTATCGCAACTTGGCGCGAACTTCGTTCAAGAAAGACCTCCACCAAATTTGATTTTCGCATCCTCGTGCCAGACCGTCCATTGTTTATTTTCTGAACTGCCCGTATTAGCTTAATACTGCCAGCTAAATTATTGTCTTTGTTCAATATCATCCCATTAAGAAATAAATATATATGAAAAATAAAATTTAGTTTTTAATGAAAATTTTTAATTGTCTATTAAAAGACTTTGAACCCTTTGGGTTATTTGTCGGAGCATCTCTCGCTTTAAAGAACGAAAGTGATCTCAGAGAACTTAGAAGGATCAAAACATCTGTCAAGTTTTATAACGAAATTTCTGAGCAATTAGAGAAATTTCTTGAAACCAATGAATTTAATATCGAAAACTTGGAAATTTGGTTTGGTAAGTTTTTCGGATTCATGAAGTACTGTAAACAGAGGCAAACCGTGACTCGAGAACCGAAAGACTATTTGAACACCTTTTGGTTTGAGGTGATAACTGACAAAAATAGCAAGTTTGCAGAGTCTGAAGTTAATTTATTGATCGATCCGACTCATGAATACATTAAAAGCGGCTTCAAGGATTTGATCAGAGTAAGAGATTTAGCGAATGCGTTTTACTTTTTCGGAATACACTGTAGTATTTTCCAGCATTTCACAATGAGACGTATCCGATACCTTGAAGAAAAATTTAAAATTAATATCCGCCTAAATGAAGTGGACGAAAACGGTACAATAATTTCAACTTATAAAAGATTATCTCAAAAACACCCAGCTACGATTGAGCTTTTGATTAAGCGAGGAATCGCCAAAAATTCGCTAATTAAATTAATTGAGTATTTCGACGTTATTGTGTCAAATAAATGGCTACCAAAGTTGCTGAAATGTGACGTTGTTCAAAAATGTAGTTATTCTACGTATGACAAATCAAATTATCTGCGTCATATTAAAATTTGTGCGCGAATCAGTACAAAGCAAATAAATTGCAAACAACGAGGCTACGGAGATGATCAGTCAATTTTGCGAAAGATGATCGATAGTAATTTTCTACCGCCCGAAGCACTATCATATCGAAACTATGCAATGGTTACGTATGATATCGAAACTATCGAACAAAAGTATACCAATTGTCAACCAAAAAAGGGGACAGTTACTGAGGCTCGATTGCTTTTACTGTCCATTGCCATTGGGAGTAACTTAGCAGGTTATAAGCCAAAATGCTTTATTCGAAAATCTTCTGATCCAATGGAGGAACAAAATGTTATAGCTCTTTTTGTGGCAGAATTAAAAAGGCTTTTTCATAAAAAGCAGCAAACGATACCCGACTTTGTCTTTGTCGCCGAACAGAAATTAGAAGAAAAAATTGAAAGTTTGAAAATTCAAATTAAAGCGGGTTTGAAACCGTACATTGCACTTCGAGAATTTCAAGGATATAAAAGAGTACTTTTGTCTTTTCGTCGTCTTAATTGTTTTGGCTTCAATTCGTCAAAATTTGATTTGCCAGCCATTGGCGCGGCCTTGTTTTTAGAGCTGTCGAAAATTGATCCTAAAATTTCTGTATTAAAAAAAGGCCAGTCGTATTTCTCGATATCTACAGACATGTTCAATTTTCAAGATGTGCTCAAATTCACTGCACCTTGCTCACTAGACAAATTTCTCAAAAATTGGAACGCTCCCGCTGGAAAAGGAATTTGGCCATATACATTTTTTAATTCTGTTGAAGAAATTAAGCAAACCAAGAAATTCCCACCATTCAGCGCATTTTACTCGGAATTAAAAGGCGTGTCGGTTTCGATGTGTGATTACATATCTGCCAAAACAGAATTTCACAGAAGAAAATTGCTTGTAAAAGGTGACCCGGACAGAATTTGCTCCATGTTAGGATGGCTGAAATTATATAATTTATTAGATGTTCAACCTCTCGCTTTTGCGCTAGAAAATTGTTTTCAAAGTTATGCAGAATGTTTTGGGGTCAATCCAATAATTTCGCATTCTTTGCCCTCTCTTGCGCAAGAAGCAATGTTTAAAAATTTTGACGAGTTCTCACCTTTATTTTACTCATTTCCGGAAAAATTCAAAAAAATTAATGCACTGTTTCGAGATAATGTAATTGGAGGCTTAGTCAATGTTTTTTCGCGAGACGCTTCTACTGGCAATGAGGAAGGAATCCCAAAAGCGGCAACACACACTGAAAATGGTAACAAAATTTCTCATGTTGCGATGTTCGATTTTAATGGTATGTATACCAAGTGTCAAGATATGGAGCTTCCAACATCTCCTGGTATTCTATGGGATTTGCAAAATGGTAAAAAATGGGACAAAAAATTGATGATTTCAGGTGGGCATTCATTCAAAGCACAGCAATGGCTCACTTTTAAACAAGCAACCGATAAATTTCTGATTAATAATGACGGTTCAGCAGCTATAATTCAGACAAAGTTTCATAGAGGGGAGAAAAAGCTATTAAATAGCAAAACAGGAAAATTATCTTGGTTTGTAGATGGTTATGCTGAAAGTGATCAAGGCATTAAAATTTACGAATTTCTCGGAGATTATTTCCATAAAGGTTGTCCAAATTGCTCGCCACATGAAATTGATGAAACTCTTAGTAAAAAAATTCCAGATTTAAAAAAAATTGGCACAGTGGAAGTTATTTGGGAATGCGAGTTTGATCAGCTTTTGAAAACCATAAGAAAAATTGAAACGCCTTTGCTCCCCCATATTCTCGAAAACAAGCAAACAACAAATGACATTTTGAAAAGTATTGCTCAAAAAAAACTTTACGGATTTATTGTTTGCGATTTATCTTGTCCTGAAAATCTAATCGATAGTTTCAAAGATTTCCCTCCAGTCATAAAACGTATGACTGTAGAAGACAAGCATTTGACGGGATACATGTTTACACGATTTCAAAAAAAATATCCTGGTGCTAAAATGGATCGAAAAACAGTAGTTCAATGTTTCAAGGCTAAATCACATTTGCTTTTGACAAATTTGGCTAGTTTTTATTTAGAAGTTGGACTTGAAATTTCAAATATTACTCAAGTCGTTCAATTTATTCCTCGTCGAGCATTGAGGCCATTTGTAGAAAAAGTGACCAATATGCGGATATCTGGAGAACTTTCTGGTCAAAAAACAAAAGCAAACTCGGCCAAGATTTTTGGAAACAGTGGTTACGGCAAGGTAAATTTTCCAACATACTTGTAAATAAAAAATTAAAAAAAAAGGAATTTGCAATAAAATAATATTAATTTAGTTGGCTGAAAGAGTGAGCGAATACACTTCCACAAAACTTGTATCTGATCCGTCAAAATTAAAGAAATTTTCCGAGTCGCCATTTTACAAAAATGACTCGTTCCTCACAACCGAAGAAGGCAATATGGGTATTCATGAATTTGTAATGGAACAAAGAAGAGTAACCGACGATAAGCTCGTTCATGTTGGTGTGGCAATTCTTCAGCATTCAAAACTTATGTTTCTGGAATTTGTTCAATTTTTACGCGATTATTTGATCCCTGGTTCCTACAAAACAGTCTACTGTGGTGAGTTTTAGTTTTTCGTCAAAACGATTTTGAAGCACGTTTTAATTTATAGCCTAACGTTTAACTTTAAGACACTGATAGTCTTTGCCTAGCCACCACCAAAACAAATTCAATTGACCTAGATGAAAAAGGTGAACCCAAATCCAGATTAGAACAAATGCAGAGCATATTTTTTCCAATTGTCAAACCTGAAAAGCTCAGCAAATTCAAACAAATATGGGGTGAATATTTTGTCCTGACCAACACAATTCAAGACGAAAAGAAGCCAGGGTTACTCAAAACAGAATTCACGACTTCGACGGGAAGAATAATTGCGCTTTGTCCGAAAAACTATCAAATTTATTGCAGTGTCAAAGGTAAATTTTTAAAATAGAAGCTTCTTTTTCTTATGAACACAATAAAAGTTCAATTTCAATCTTTTTTAGACGCTGTCAAGGAAGCTAAAAAAGGAATCCCCTATAGTTGTAAATTAGAGCTGAACGATTTTGTCGAAACACTTTACGGGGAGAACAATGCAGCTCATATGGTTGAAGTCCGATCGCTACGCCTCAATTATGACAAACAAATGACGCGGACCACCTTGCGGAAAGCGGGACTTAGCGATATTCATGTGAAAATGGGGGTTCAAAGTGATAAAGTAACTTGCTTACCATTGAAAGAGAACAATAAATTTATTTGATGAAATTTTCAGCTCAAGAAGAAATGTTTATTCGGAAAGCTTTGAATGCAACTGTGAATATAGATAATGTTGACGAGTATTTACCTGAGAATGTGTACGATTTTCTTAAAAGTAAAAATAATTTAAATACTATTTTGGACAAAGTTATTTTTACAAAAAGCAATCATTACAGACCTTACGAATCTTTTCAAGCTACCAAATTTATTTTACCAGATCTAAAAATTGATAATTATTTAGAAAGCTTGTTAGATTTAGAAGGTGACCTCACCGTTTTTATCGACTGTCATTTTATGATTGTTTGTCCTTCGCCAGAAGATGTGACTGAACCAATTTTTAAATTTGAGAGGGGTTCAAAATCTAGTTCGTTTAATGAAATTTTAAAAATTCGAGGTGAAAAAGACTTTGAAAGTTTTGTCAGTGAATTTAAAAACTGTAACAAAGAAGATATAATGAATAAAGCCTTTCAAACTCATGTAGATTTTTTCAAATATCACTCTTCTGGCCTAAGACCAACTCACTTTATCTCTCTTAATCCATGTTAAAAGAAATTAAAATCTTTCTATTTAACTGTTTATTCAATCTGTCAATAAATATGAACTGAAAAATAAAATAATCTGTTTTCGTGATTTCTTTGATCATCATTTGAACAGTGCTAAATCAGGAAAAATAATGAAGATAAAAAGAAATAGTATAAAAAATTGGAAAAAATCAGATCAATTCAACGTTTAATTCTAGTAGGTATAAGTCGACTATTGTTGTTCTTTTAAGGGTGATCACAGGTTCATACAATCAGTATTCAAGTCAGAAAATGAAATCCAAAAAAATTTTAGAATTTTTTTCATTTTTTTTGAAAATGTCGATATTTTTATTCAATTTCGTCATAACTTTTGAATATTTCCTCGATGAATTTCATTTTTTGAGTCATTAAATTGAAATGAAGCAAGATATTACAAACTGAAAAATTCGAAAAAAAAATTTTCGGTTTTTTTTTGTCGGAAATTTTTTTCTTATTTGGTCATAACTTTTTGTATATTCTTGATGAATTTAATTTCAAGCAATTTTATTAAAAATCAGCAAGGTATTGAAAATTACAAAAAAAAAAAAATTTGAGATTTTTTGTCAAAATTTTCGAAAATTTTTTTTTTTTGATTTTTTTTGTTTTTGCGATAAGTTCTCGAATTTTTGGTCTAAAAAATTAAATGATACCTATTGGAATAGAGTTTCACAAATTACAACTTTTAAATCAGAAAAAAAAAAAGTTTGGGTTTTTAGCGAGAAATGAGAGTGAAACGAAATTTTGAAAAAAGTTCAAAATTGTTTTGAGAATTTTAACACGTAAAAATGGTGTTTTTTTCGAAAAATTATTTTTTAGCTCAAAATTTGTATATTTCGGTATTCCTTTAAGTATTTTGCAAGTCAATCGAGTTAAAATCTAGAGAAATATTCAAAATTTAAAAAAAAGATGAAAATTAAAAAAGGAAAATTTTGGAATTTTTCTGAATTTTTTTTTTTAATTTCGTCACAACTTTTTGTGTTTTTCCTCGATGAATTTCATTTTGCGAGCATTTTAATTTAAAAATCAGCAAGATATTAAAAATACAAAAAATTGTAAAAAATCAAAAAAAAAAAAAAAAATTGAGATTTTTTGTCAAAAAATTTTTTTTTATTTTTTTTTGTTTTTGCGATAAGTTCTCGAATTTTTAGTCTAAAAAATTAAATGATACCTATTGGAATAGAGTTTCACAAATAACAACTTTTAAATCAGAAAAAAAAAAAAGTTTGGGTTTTTAGCGAGAAATGAGAGTGAAACGCAATTTTGAAAAAAGTTCAAAATTGTTTTGAGAATTTTAACACGTAAAAATGGTGTTTTTTTCGAAAAATTATTTTTAGCTCAAAATGTGTATATTTCGGTATTCCTTAAAGTATTCTGCAAGTCAATCGAGTTAAAATCTAGAAAAATATTCAAAATTTTCAAAAAAAGGTGAAAATTAAAAAAAAAAAAATTTCGGATTTTTTTTGTCGGAAATTTTCGAAATTTTTTTCTTAATTTGGTCATTACTTTTTGTATATTTCCTCGATGAATTTAATTTTGGGAGCAATTTTATTTAAAAATCAGCAAAAAATTAAAAAAAAATAAAGAAAGTGAAAAATCGAAAAAAAAAAATTTTTTGGGGGTTTTTTTGCGAAATTTGGAAAATTTTCGTGTGTCATTTTTATTTGTTTTGGTGATAATTTATTGAATTTTCAGTCGAAATAATTAAAAAATACTTTATCCAATAGTTACTCATGAACTACAACTTTTAAATCAGAAAAAAAAAATTTTAGGGTTTTTACGGAAAAATGAGAGCGAAAAATTATTTTGAAAAAATTTACAATTGTTCAAAATATTTTATCAGGTAAAAATTCGAATTTTTTCAAAAAAAAATTGTCGAGCTCAAAATTTGTTTGTTTAAGTATTGGGTGAAGTATTTTGTAAGACCGTTAAGTAAAAATCAAGAAAAATATTTAAAATTTAAAAAAAAGTGAAAATTTAAAAAAAAAAATTTTGGAATTTTTTTGGAATTTTTTTTTTATTTCCGTCACAACTTTTTGTGTATTTCCTCGATGAATTTCATTTTGCGAGCATTCCAATTAACAAATCAGCAAAATATTGAAAAATTAAAAAAAACGGAAAAACAAATTTTTTTTTTTGATTTTTTGTCGAAATTTTCAAAAAAATTTAATTTTTTTATTTTCGTCACAATTTTTTTCATGTTTCTCCGATGAATTTAATTTGTGGTTCTTGTAGGTATAAGTCGACTATTGTCGTTCTTTTAAGGGTAACCACGGGTTTACACCATAAATATTCGACTCTGAAAATGAAATTCCGAAAAATAAAATTTTGGGATTTTTTTCATTTTTTTGGAAATTGTCGATATTTTTATTTAATTCCGTCATTACTCTTTGTATGTTTCTCAGATGAATTTAATTTGTGATTCTAGTGGGGATAAGTCGAATTTTGTCGTTCTTTTAAGGGTGACCACAAGTTCATTTGATCAAGATTCGACTCAGAAAAAAACATTCCGAAAACAATTTTTTTAGGTAAATTGTTTTTGGAATTATTTTCAGAAAATTTTATCTCAGAAATTTAAATGTAAAAAAATTAGTGATTATTTTCTATCGAATTAAGATTTCAAATATGGAGAAAGCAAATAATAAGAGATGTGTGATAAAATCAATAAGAATTTATTTTCAAACAGTGATAAAAAGTTATAAAAGGGCTTTTTCGACGCGGAAGAATTTATCGATTGACAGCTCGACATTGTTGACCGTCCAAATAACTATATACAATTTTAAGATTTAAAAAAAATGATTTAATTTTTACCTAAAGTATAGTTTTCAGTGAATGCTGATTCAAGCTTCAAATCGATTCCAATCCAGCCTTGGTCAGTTGGTTCACCTTCAAATTTGTGGCTATAAATAAAATGAAATCGTTTAAAATCTAGTGGTGCAATTTCTTCGGAGCATTTGTTGTTAAAATATCGATTAGTCGATTTTAACCATTTTGAATAAGCCGGTAACGCAGATCCATTTTGATTGATAATTGGAAATCCACTGCAAGAATAACCATTGAGTGAAATTTCAAATTCTTTCACCCCATGTCGTTGAAATCTCGTAGAAGAAAGTTCTAAATTGCCCTCCAATGCCTTTGATTTAATTACACCGCAAAATATATAGGTTGGAGTTTGACCACCGATAACGTTAGCTAGTCGGATACTGGTCTCACCAGTGGGTAAACTTTTGAGATAGCATGAGCATTCATCAAAGTTGTACTTTATTTCTCGTTCTTCAATTGTTGAAAAGTAATTTCGCAAAAATGGGGACGAAAAGTATTTTGCTCTTAAATGTAGATTTTTAAGGGAAAGTACATTGTCGCTATCTTCTACGTCAGATTCAATGTTTATCAAGGCAAAAGCCGCTTTTGCTCTATCAAAAGATAACTTAAACTCACACCCAGGCACCAAAGGTTTAGAAGAATTTAAAATCCCAACAGAAGGTTTCATGACACATTCAAACGTGACACTATTTGAGGAAGAAGTATCATCGACAACTGAATACCGATTTGTTTGCAGTAATTTTTTAACTTCATCAGATGCTATTATTTCGGCAGAATCCACATTCCATAAATCGTAGTAGCCATTACCGTAAAGTCCAGTTTTGATAAATCCAGCGTCAAAATTTCCAATTGTCGTGATATAATCTACCAAAGGTAATTCGTGTCTGAAATAAATTTTATTTAATTTTGAAAAATAATCTTTTTGATACATACACAGATTTTGTCGACGTAATCAATTGTGAATTTATCTCGATATTCATATTCATAAACAGTTTTGACGCTAAACCATTATCGGGAATTTGTGTTTTTGGTATTGAAACTTGGAAACCTATTTCAATGCTGGTGAAATCTAGAGCTAAGTTCGGGTCTTCCTGAAGTACAAAATTGACAATGTTGTCGTTGTTGTCCCTCGGATAAAAAAGTTTAATAATCTCCGTATCCGCTTGATTATTTTTGTTCGAAACATTATTCATCTAAAATAAATCGAAATTAATAGAGTATAAAAAGCTATTTATTAAGATGACACAAAAGATGGATTAATATTTTGTCATTTTTTGAAATACATTGAAAAGGTTTCAGACATTCTTTAAAAGTTTGAAAAGAACGATAAAATAAGAAATAAACGCAATATAGACCACAAAATTTTGAAAATGATGATTGCAAGACAGGTGAAATGAGAAAATTGTGTGAATAAGAATAATTAGATAAAAATTTGAGCAAAGTTTTTGGGTATATTCCCCATTGTCTGGGATGAAAACCAAGAGAATCGAAAATTTCAATATCAATTTGGCTAATTCTCAGCGCTATCCAGTGTCCATGTTGAATTTTTTCTGGGACAACGTTAACAATTAGGAAACTGGGGTATGATTTTATGCAAAGATTTTTGATGGAATTTGCACTGAACACACCTAGAAAATTTGACTTTAAAGGTAATAAACTTAATAAATCGCTTTTGCTTAGTGACGTTGTTTGTGCTTTTTTGATTTTTTCTTTGACTTTTTTATTTCGACGATCTTTTTTCGTTTCTTTGATATCTTTCCTCCTCCGAACTGTTCTTTTGTAGGCTTGGACTTTTTTGACGGGATTTCGACGGGAAAAGATTTTTGCGATGCAAAATTGTTAATTGATGTGCTAAAACCTGCCATAGTTGTCGTCTCTTATTATTTCAAGTTGAATAAATATATCTCGAATCTCTAGTCCAGGATCTTTGCCTTGAAAGTCTCTGAGTAGAAATGAAGTATTTGAAAATTCGTAAAGGTATACCGGCTGAAATTGGATATGTTGCGCATTATGATACTGCACTAGCGCCCCCTTTTTGAAGTTGAAAAAAACAATAGACTGCTGAGGATTACATGAAGACCTGTCAACCAAGTTTGTGTTTAAAGACAAAAGACTTTTGTCATCTACGGAATGATTTTGTTTGTTTAGCTTGAAATAAAGTCGAAGTACGCCAATTTTATATCTTACTTTTTTGTCGAAAATAATGTTCGGCAATTCCAAGTGAAATTTATCATTGATCATGCTACCATAAAGATTAATTATCATTTCGCGATACAAAATTGAGCTCCCAGTAATATCGATGGCGTGGAATCAAATTTCCTTGAAGATCTTCAACTTTATAAAAATCTACACCATTGGTACTTATTGCCTCTCGAATTTTGTACAGTTCAAGACTCCAAGATCTCTTGTACCCTTTTTCAAATATGTTTTTCTCTTTGATAATTCTCACCCTGTCACCTTTTTTAAGTCTCGGAGTAGAGTGCTGTTTTTCTTTCGGGAACAACGTTTTGTAAACTTGATCTCTATTGTTTTCATTTACTTGATTTGGTGCCATTTTTATTGACCGATGATAAGTTTTATTATAATTGCCAACAAAATCCTGAAGAACATCATACCATCGCGGCTTTTTAGTCGACCAAAAATATTTCTCTAAGCGACCCTTTATTGTCCTTATGAATCTTTCTGCAATTGCGGCTTTATGAGTCCCAGTTATGCTGTAATGTTTTATTCCAAATCTTTTTAAGAGTTTTTGAACTCTGTGATCATAATATTCGAGACCTTTGTCAGTAACAAAGGATTGAGGAATATCCTTCATTCTGTCCAAAATCTTTTCAAGCGCCACAGTGGAAGATAAGCCATCTTTTCGTTTGAGGGGTTCTGCCCAAGCGAACTTCGAAAAACAGTCAATACAGACCATAATATATCTATATCCATTGTTATGAAAAGGGAGGGGTGCGTGACTATAATCTATCAAATCGCTCATTATGATCTGGTAAGGAAAGTGAACAATAATTCGCCGTCTTGGAAATTTTTTACGTACTTGGCGATGGACGGAGGAAGTTATGTTTGTACGCAAAAAGTCTTTAATTTTTGAAGAATAATTCGGAATACTTTTGACATTGTGGTAAATTTCATTGAGATTTTGGTTGAAACTTGCGCCATTTCTGCGAGGTATCTCTTCCGGCTGAACCTGAGCTCTGATTTGATTTATTCTTGGACTGTCCAGGCTTTCTCGGACGTTTTGTTCCCGATAAATTGATCTTCTTAACCTCATTTAAAACAACCGTTGCCGAATTTTTTCTCTCTTGTAAAATTTTAAAAGCTATGTCAAACTCTTTTTCACCTAAAATATAACCTTTCATGCCACTGGTGCTATAAGCAATGCGTGGATTATCGAAAATATTTATATAAAGCCGGTAACTCGATAGCTGGGCCCTTTGTGTTTGATCGATGAAAACATATGGATAAATATTTCTTTGAAAAACTTCTTCTTCAGCTTTTTGATATGCTTTTCCAAGTCCAAAAGCTGTTGCCACTCTTTTATTCAAAGAAGCATCAGCACAGTTTCGAAATAATGCCACATAATTTGAGCTATTTCGTATATCTCTCGAATAGGGTCCTTGGGTGAAATAATTTTGGGTGACACAAATTACAGAAATATTCTTTTTTCCAGAAATTACATTAAAAAGTTGCCTCATAAGTTCGCTTTTCACTACTTTTGCCATATTGTCATCTATAATCAATAAACTATTGCTTGGCATCGATAAAATATCATTTTTTACAGGAAAACCAGGTTGATACGAAATTGGAGTACAAATTTCATTGTGCCAGTTGACAGGACACTCGTCAAGATATTCTGGGTAAAAATATTTTACAAGCTCAAATTTGTCGCCAAAAAGTTGAGTTTGATTTTTCAAAATTTTTCCGATCAATCTTGTTTTACCTGATTGACTTGAACCAGAAAATATCGCTCTGATAGGTTTCATAAACTTCATATTCTCAAATTTCTCTACTTCCAGTGTCAACATTTTAAAGTAATGAAATAAATTTATAAATATCCTTATATGCTATTGTTTTTGAGTGACCAATCACCACGATGCAAATTTATTTGACGACAAAAATTATTTTTCTTAATTTAACTATATCGTTTCTTTGAAAAATGTTGGAAGATAAATAAATATTTTTGATCATTTTAAGGAAAATCAATTCTTTCGATATGCATCAATTTATGAAAAATAATTTTCATTTAAATTATTTTTCATATTTTTTGGTCAATTTCTGAAAATTTTCTCAGCATTAATTCTGGGTTCAAAAATTTCCACTGGGTTATTTCCAAGTATTCCCACCCCTTTATTCTCAAACGCGAAACTTTATTGTTCGACCCAAATATTTTTTTGTTTTACCTATAGGTATAGGTGTGATGCCCGGGGATACTGAAAATGAAAAAGAAGGTAGCAATTTTTAGGTCCTCTCTATACTACTTATGTGACTGTTTGATTAAGAAATACATTAGGTTGAATAACATAAAT
>SCLH01062587.1:0-17528 GCA_004367855.1 Oikopleura vanhoeffeni
AACGCACCCCAAAAAAAAAAAAAAAAAGGAGGAGAAGGAAAAAAAAATTAAAAACAAAAAATTGCGGTTTGAAAAAAAACTTTTGTTTTTAAGGTTTGTCCATTATGGGATAATTTTTTCGAAAATTGTTTTTTAACCCTTGGAAGCCTCGAAATTTGTTATTCGGCAGAGGGCTCCCTGCCAAAACCACTAAAGTGGGGCGACTTGAGCCCCTTCACTTAACAACGATAAAACTACATTTTATCAAAAGCCTTGTGAAATGAACTTAAATTTTGTAAGGAAATAGTCACCCCCCCCCAACTTAGCGAGGTAATATCAATTAGATTTAAAAATTACATCTAAAATCCGCCGAAACAAGCTGCAAAGATTGCGCTTTGATCACTTACTTCTCATTGAAACAGGAAATATTTCAAAAACATTTCTTTAAATTCGCACTCATGGAGACCTTGCTTCACTATTTTTTTTCAGGATTTTCAAATCTAATCCTTCCCGTTTTTCTCATAAATAGACGCATGACCAGCGCGAGTGCTCAAAATAAAGGTTATAAAACCCAATCGTTTGTTATTAATTTAACCTCTATGACTTCGAAATATTATCCGACGTAAGCCAACTTTCTGATCAGTGTTAGCCGTAGCTTTCATTGAAACTACTTTCGAAAAAATTCGACAGCATATTTTTTTCACGAATTTTTCTCAAAATTGAAAAATCACTCACGAGAAAATAAAAAGAGTTCCGATAGTGGAATTTTTTTGTTTTTTAATACTCAAAGACTTACTAAAAACTCATTCGCTCAGATTCTTATTATCGTTAAACGTTGATCAAGCTCGCATTTTAGAGTTTTTTGAGAAAAATTTCTAAAAAGTAAATGAATAATTTTGAACGAGAATCTTTAGAAAATTTTTACTGCCATTTTGAAATTCTCGTGGAAAACTCTATGTTGGTTGAAATTTCAGGACTTTTTTCATCCGATTTCCAGCGGATTCAAAATTTTCAGCACCACTAAAGTGGTGCGTGCCTTACAAGGTTAAACTCATTTAGTTGATCGAAATTTGAACCAATCAGGAATTGAAAGATTCAAGTCCAGCACAATCACTGTTGTTTGTGATTTCAAATAAATATTAAACATATATGTTTCATAATTAGTTTTGGCTCTTTTTGGCCTTTGAAAATATAAAAAGTAGCAACAATCTTAATTTTTGGTAATGTTTGTCTAGCGCCTAATCCACGACTACTGAAAGTTTATATGTTGAAAATATAGTCAAACAAATGGCCGCAAGTGCCAAAAGTTATGTTTTTAGTAAAAAAAATTGAAATTTCAATGTTTCATTTATTTGCCCTCACACGTCAGATTTTTTTACTTCAATTTATTTTATAATGACTTAACGCTTGATTAATTTCACTTGTGCAACTACAGAAATAAATATTAAAATGAATAACATGAGCCCGCTAGAGAGCGATAGATGTAAGAGCAAGTAGATTTTGAAACTAATTTGTTTTAAAAATTACATTTGGTTGTCCGCAGTCGAGCAAAATTTAAAGATCAAACATTTACAACACTACATTTTACTATAATTACAGAAGGATGACGACAATAACTTTATTGATAAAAGATTAACATAGCGCCAAATTAACGTTAAATGACTTTTGAAAAATAACAGGTCACTGCATTTTTGCTCGACTCGCGGACAACCAAATAAAATTATAACGATTAATTCCAAATCAACTTGCTCTCTAATCTATTCTGCTTCTATGCGCTTTATGTTACCATTTCTGCATATTCAACCAGATAACTGGTTAATTTGCTGACCCGCTGAGAAGAAAAACTCGAAACAAATAGCTCGCATCACTAAATTCAGAAATTTTCCGATTCCACGAAATTTCAAAACTCTTCCGATATAACTCTAGGACCTTGTCTTCTTCGAAAAAAATCTGAGGACTCGTGTTTAACCCGCGTAACCAGATGGTTAGTTGGGATTGGTACTGAATGGTCTGATAAATCCGAGATCAAAGATGATCTTTCAGCAATGTATTTTGAGAAATGTTCTACCTTCATAAGTTTAGCCGTACCAAGCTTTTAAATGGTCAAAAAACACTCACACCACCCCATTGAAATCAATGTTTAAGGGGGTGTCAGGTGAAAGTCCTTCCGAAGCTCATAACTTGTTCATTCCTTCTGACACTTATAAAATCTCAGGAATAGTAGTTCGCATCTCTGGAAGACATTTTACTTCTGAACTTTTTCATAGCATGTTCGACACCGTAAATTGAGTCAAACCGCGAAAATTTTTTTGAAAGTCTATTCTGTTTGCCTTAATTCAAAAACAACGCATTTTTCGAATGTCACAAGCCCCAAAGGGATTGTGAGCAAATTTTGTAAGGAATTCCGAGTTGCTGAAATGACAAAAAATGTGCGCAAAATCGAAAATTTGAATATGAAAAAGAGAAGTAGAAAATTTAAATGCACAAAAGATTCTTTGGTAGACTTTGCTGGAAAATCGAATATTAGCAACTATAGTCGGATGGCACTCGCCAAAAAATGATCGGTAGACTCGATCGAGGGTCCCGCCAAAAAAAATGGATTGTATCGATCGGTAGAGAAATTGCACCAAATCCTTTAAAATCCTGTCGAAAAACGGTCTTATGTGAAAAACTTGCTGTGAATCTTTCAACACGTCTTAATATTATTATAAATGCGCATACTTTGATTTTCTAGCGTTGCCTTAAAACAAATGAAGTCGAAAAACTTGATCGGATCGTCTTTTCGATCTAGATCGCCAAAAAACTTTTTTCGATCGATCCGATCATGTTTTGGAAATCTTCGACCGATCAAGTTATGCCGACCGCCTGATTTTGAGTCCATATTTCATCGCGAAATTGACATGAATATATTTTAAAATCAAAAATTATGTAGATTATCGCCTTATTTAAATTAAGTTCAAGCATTCAGAGCGCAAAATTAAGGAATCTGAGAAAAATTTAATTTGATCAGGCACGATTTCGGTAAAAACCAAGACAAAAATCGTTAAATTGTGCCGATTTTAATGGTTCAGATCTAACACATAAAAAGAACAAGATTTATATGATAAGTACTGAAAATAGTGTAATTGTTAACCAAGATTTTACTTTAGAATTCGGACAATATGTGGGCGACTCAGCGCTGGGGCTAACTGAGAAAATAATTAAGGCGAAAACCAGTATCCGGTGCGTGTTAACTAGGGAGTAAAACTCGACACAATCATGATATTCAAACAGTTTATTATTCAATTTGGATTATAGTTCTAAATTTTACGATTAATAATTTTTAGAGAGAAAATAATTACGAATTTTTTCGATATTATAAGATGAATCCTATAAATTTTAGATCGACGATATAATATTCCGAGTTTAAAAAGCTCGTTTAATTTTTACTTATTTGTCCCCAGAGTTTGGTGCACTTAATGTATAGATTATTTTCAATTTGAAATTATAAAAATTTTAAATTGATTAAATTTTTAAAAGTGTTTGTGATTTCGAAGCATAATTTATTGATATATTTGTAGTCAGTGTAAATTAATAGGTGGAAATAGGTGTTTTGTCAACTAATAGATATAATAAGGTCATATTGACAGTATAAGTATGGAAATTTGACTAGTGTTTGTAACTCCATGAATACAAAACTGATGTCAAACTTAAATGATAAGTTTTTAAATAACAAATTTTTAATAACAGGTTTGTTAACTAATGACAAAATTATGGGCAATTTAAGAAGTGCTAAATATCACATAAATTTTTCTTAAGTTGGTAGAGTAATGTGCTCAGTTAATGTTGGAAGAGGTCCAGCTGATTCTGTTCTCTTTCGCTCTACTTCTCTTACGCCACACGTTGCTCCTTCAAACCCACTCCAACTCATCGTTTTATGGAACATAAGTCTAAATAGGATATAACGATCTTTTTCTTTAAACACACCGAATAAAAACACATCAATCAATTAACTTGCCTTTTTATCAAGATGTCAACGCTAAAACACTTCAACTTTGCGCAGGACTTGGAGGCTCCCTTCCGCGAATCCAGTACCCTGAACCCCCCCCCCTAGCCATCTCAACCCTGCCTACCATAACCGATACCATCCCCCTCCAGGCTTATAAAAACTTATTTTTGATCATTAAAACTTTTTCTGTACTTGCGGAACTGTAACTCTAACCCCGTTTCTAAGGTATGTAAAAATTCATATCAGAAATATCTTTACCATAACTTTATCACCATGTGACAGAACTTCTTATTTGCAATTGAGTTGAATTTTTCCCAAACAATAAAGAAGTATGCTGGATTTCTATCAAAGAAAATGCCAAAAGTGAAAACTCAGGTCTCGCGTAGCCAGCACTGGTTCACGCAATGGTGACTCACATACGCAACCGAATCACAATTGTCAGAGTGGTAAGCCAAAGTCAATGTGGAATTTTTCAAATAATTCGCAAATTTTACAAGACCAAAAATTGGAAAATTCATAGGATGTTTAACCCGAGGCCCTTAACGCGGGGCGTTTAACAATAATCATAGAAGAAATATGGTCTTTTCAACAGTCAAACTTGAACCAGAAAGAGACCATGTTCAAGTAATCAAGCTTAAATTATTAAGTCAGTAACTGTAAGTCAAGATTTCTGGCGATACTTGGCACATTCGGCGATATGAGAACTTCTCATTAAAGAAGAATATAAATTAACTTTGGCCAAAAATGAGAAGCGTGGCGTTCGAAATGGGGGTCCATATGTCTAACATTACCAATTCTATGAGGAGTTTCAACAATAGGTTGGAAATAAACTTCATTATGATAAATCACGAAAATGTGTAAAATCTTTATTATGCTTTATTAATTAAAAGTTAAAAATAGTAATTTGGGTGATGTGAATCAGAATGAACGCCATTCATAACGCAACAAATTTGTAATACAGGGCCTGTAATACCTTACTATGATAAACATAGTTTCATAAAGTGTATTCAAACGCAAAAGTATCACAAAATTGAAAACGAACATCTGTCAATTTTCTAATCCTGCAAATTTTTTTCACTAGAAAAATTTGATACCAAAAATGCAAAATATTTGGTCTTTATCACGATTGCCCTCAAAATGACATCTAAGACCGTCGCCCTAACTTATTAATGATATTCTTATGAACGATTGCTTGGCGGGAAACGGAGTTAATAAACAATTGATTTTACCCTATTTTTATTCACCATACAGCGTCGATCAAAACGCAGTACCGATATGGACTAGAGATGAATATTATGCACATGATCCAAGCACATAAATGTCAAGTGAAACATGTAAGCTTGAAACAGTTTTGGATAAATGTCGTGCTCAAAGCTCTCATGACTTTGAAGATATCCACTTTTCGAAATATATTTCAGCAAAAGTATTATTTCATTAACCACGGGCGTCAAATCAACAATATGAGCATGTTCAGTAAAACTATTTATTGAAAAGCTTTTCGATTTATTATAATCATTTCAAATCAACGGTTTTTTTCGCGTGGAGAGAATAAAAAAAGAAATCTTTCGCAGAATTGCAGTAAAAGTTTGCAATAGAGCTCGAATTGGGTAATTAATGGCCACATCGACTTGTTCGTAGATGCATTAACAGCGGTAAATACAAACCAAAATCATAATTTGATTTTTAAATAAGTTGTTGTTGAGTGTAGGTTTAAGTTGGGTTATCATGAGGCCTTCAATGCAGGTCTCTCATACCAATTTGAAGATTGGTTGATGAGCTGGTGAATGATCATACAGGTGGAGCCGGAGTTCAGTTGTGTTCGGATCACAACATCCATATCTAGTTTTTCTAGTGAAAGATGGGGTTCTGACGCATTCAGAATGTTGGGTCGAATACATGTGAGTTTATCACAATCTTCCATGTTCTTGAATACGGTTTTTCAAAGTCTGGATGTAGGGTCCCCCCCCCGATATAAACGTTCAGGCAATAGACATGTAAATAAATAACTGTGTTTAGGGGTAGAGAAGTGGTTTTTTGTGGTTTAAAGTTTGGGGTAAAAATTATTTCTTTCCAATGTTACGGTTTTGAAACCACTTGGAGTCTGTAATCAGGGTGTGTATTTTAAGTAGGATTTATTAAGGGTCAGTTGCTATTTGGCCACAGCAAAAAGTGAGTGGTTAAGGGAGGCTAAGGTAAATATTAAGATCAGGATTATTTTCAGTCGGCCTCGTCTTATAGCTTTATTAGGGTCAGGGCAAAGTTTCGATTTTAATTTCATAGATCTTAATCTTCTGATTAAATATTTTGTATTGGTTATTTAAAAAACCATTTTTCTAAGTTTTCAAGGGCGATTCTAATTTACCCAATTTCGAGGCCTACTTTGCCAAACTTTTACTGCAATTTTGCGAAAGATTTCATTGTTTCTCTCACTGCGAAAAAAAAACCGTGATGAAAATGATTATAATGAATCGAAGCTATCAATAAATAGTTTTTACTAAACATGCTCAATAACTATGTCTGAAAACCAAGAATAAAATCAAATATAATCCAGAAATAACAAAGGTTGGCGCCGAGAATTTGTGTTTGCCTACGTAAAGCTGAATTTGATATGTTTAATGAAATATGAATAATGATCTAGTGCAAAAGATTTTTTCGACAATTCACCAAGGAAAGTGTTCAGAAAGCAAAAACGCTTTTTTCAAATATTTTCTGCTTACTTGTATTATTCTTAAATAGATAGTGATTAAGGGCCTTTAATCGACAATCGTTGACTATTTAAAAGTGGAATCCGAGCATTGTTATTGGTGGAATCTGGCCATATACGATCTTTGAAATCTGCGATTCTAAATAAAGGTTTTAGATTGGGTGCTTGTATCCCGCATTGTGATGTATGAGTAATAGTCACGACCGTCAATTTAGGGCCTTATCATACAGAAATTTCAGGCCAATGATTAGGCCTATCAGATAGGCAATTTCAAAAACGGTTGCGTTTTTTTGAAAATTGTTTGATCAATTTTAATATTAAATTTTTGCATAGATCATTTCATCCATGATTCTTAGAATTAATCAAAATCAGCTACAGTGGGAACAGAAGAGATTTTGCGGTGTAAAACTTATGAATCAAAATCAACCTCTCGTTTTGAAATTTTTATTTTTTTTAATTACAAAATTTAAGCGTTACATCTAAGTTATTATTTGTTAACTCATGATATTTCTGACATGACAGCATCAATCAGTTAGGATGACTACGATTTCCTTGCTTTAATTAACATGCTAGCAGGTAAAGGATAATCTCATGTTTGCTAACCCAGGCACAAGAAAATTTAATTTTAATTCAAGAATACGAAAATTTCAAAAAATGCCTTGCTTCAAAAGAAAGTTCTCCAAAATTTCCAAAATAATAAGCCTGGTAGAGGATATAGTCGGAGCCATTTCAGAATTGAACTCATCTGGCGTTTCAGTGGTTTATGAATGTCTTTAAATTGTTCAAATAAGCTTTGCAGGTCGATAGTTGATTATCACCAGTGAAAACAGTTCTTATTTTTGGAATACTTCTGCGGCCGATCATTTTACAAAATAAGCATGATTCGTGCGGAGATTGTCACCGGTGATATATTATTTCCCATCCAATTGCTTTATCAATTTTAAATTATTTCATTTTAAGATCGACAAACGTTGGACCGCTATCCCCTTTGATTTAAGATGTGTATCGAAACGGCTCGGTCGTATTAAAATCCCACATAAAATCATGGTAGGGCCTTCCAGCCGTCGCGTCCAAATATACTCTACATAAGTAAGGTAGGTGTAATGGTGTGATACGGCGTTGCGGAGGGGTAGAGCTGTAGTGTAGTAGAGCTAGGCGCTGCAATGAGGGGCTAGTCTTGGTAAATAAATAAAGTCTAGTACTTTTAAATAAGGTAATTTTTAAACTAATTTCTAATTATAATTTGAGATGTTTATATTTTTACAGGAAAATAGATATTTTCAAGTTGGTCTTGTACATTGAATACTACTAAAAACGTACATAATGTACTTGACAAAAACTAGAAATATCCCTTCCTCGTGAGGAATATTGATAAAGTTTGTAAAATATTACTGCAAGTGTAAGTTTTTTTTCAACTTAATGGCTAAATTTATGTCAAATGCAGTTAATATATTAAATCAGGCAAAATCATAATTACAAAAATTCGGAACAAAAATGGCAGAATTAGTTCGTTATTTGTGAAAATATACTTAACCCTTTGTGAGCAATAAAAAAAGTTCGCCAAGGCCCAGAGCAAATTGTGGCTCTACTTTGAATGTTGTTCACAGACAGCTTAAGGCAGTTGAATTTTTAATTTGTCTGCATAAGAAGTTGAAAGAGGTCATATTTTGCATTCGACATTCATATTACTAGAATTTTAATTTTTTGAGTTCTAGAAAAACTAGTGAGAAAAGCAAGGTGGTACATAATCACGTGATACACGGTCACAGTTGTCTCATACATTTTTATTTGCTGTCCGAAAATGAATGCCACAAGAAATCTGGCCTACGTCTCCAGTCCTTCTCGCTCGCCTTTGATTTATATTTCAATAAATCAAAAGTAATTATAAATAGTCAAAATTTGGATTTAAAAATCATGAATTTTTTGATGAAGAAATGGTTTATTTTTCCTATAAAGCAGATAATGGCCTTTTTTTTCTATTATTTTCGAGTAAATATCGGTAATGAAGTTCAACTGTGGGCATGTTTGATTGGTTAAATTCCTTTTATAATAACAAAATTTTTTCATGGGATACTTGAAGTTGAAAATTTAGATATTTCACATCGCTAGAGAAAAAATGTCTGCCACTAGATACCAAAAATTTTTATTTCAACTGTTTATGCATGCCCACAAAACACTTTTCCTAAAAATGGCTAATCGTCAACATTTGGATTTGTATGTCAGTTCCGAAATAATTTTTACGGAAGTGAAACATAAGGCTCAAAATCCTGAAAATCAACTCCCGCGTAATGCGGAACAACATTCGAAAAAAATCACTTATTATTTTTGAACCGAATCTAAATTTTTTATAAATGTATTTGAAACAGAAAATTCCTGCGATCAGTTTTTTGTTTTTTTTCGATGATTTTAGGTATGCTGGAGCCACAATTGTGGCTGCTGTGCTCAACAAGGGTTTGTGGCTCTGTGCTTCACATAGGAGTTAAGCAAAGCTTTTACAATCATTTGTGCACTCAAATGAAGAAAACATAGTAAATTTTCAAATTATTTCAAACAGTTCACTACTCGTTTAACTCGTAAGACTTGATTTTTGCCATCAGCTGCATTCACCATTAGGTATTTACGAGCTTGATCTCATGACAAGGATCAGTGTATGAAGTTATCGGATACACTTTAAAACAAAATTACATTTGTGCGTTTTTATTTTGAAAAATTTTGACTTATACAGTACTTATTTTTTTTTCAAAATTTTTTTGGAATCACCAAAGAACACCTTTCATCGTGTATCAATTCTAAGAATGTTTTAACTCACATAATGCCAAAATGGATACGTGACCGTATACTTTCAATTAAATAAGGTCGGCCAAAATTGTACTTTTTTTTTTCAAAAAAGTTGTTAAATCACTTTGAAAGAAGTGAAGAGGTTCTTAGAAGTTCAGACTCTTCCCATCACACCAAAGTTCAAAGAACGAACCACGTGAACGTCAAATTAAAAGAAATAAGGTTTTCGGCTCAAGTACACAAATAGTAGCTTCAAATTACGCCGAAACATTTGAGGACTAATAAACACATAATCTAAAGAATTTTGACATAACGGCATTTTCTAAAAACGTCACGTGATCTTAACTTTCAAGAAATAAGGATTTATTTTTGACACATTTCAAACCTTATTTTAGGATTATTTCGTCACGTGATTTTATTCGGAATTTGGTGTAATTAGAAAATAGTCTTAAAAACGTTTGAAGTTCATCAACAAATATTTTTGACGTAATTTGAGTACTTTTCCAAATGACCGTATATGGTGTATTGTATATCAAATTATCATTCATCTTAGAGACTTGTAAGTACCCTCAAAAGAATTGGAAGGGTCGATTTTTTGATAAAAATATTAGCAACTATGGGTTAATTATGTACTGAAAGGGCGCCAGAGAGCAGAAATCCCCTGTGAAATCTGACCATTTTTGCTCTCTAGTGACCTTTAAGTACATAATTGACCCATAGTTGCTAATATTTTCATGAGAAAGTCGACCCTTCCAATTATTTTGGTGGTGCTTTCAAGTTTATACGATGCACTTGAAATTGACCTTGACCTTGAACAAGAAATAAAATATCCCACAACAATTAAAGAGCCATTTTACTAGAGAATTTTGTAATAAAAATTATGATTATTTTCAGACAGAGCCAAAGCAAATCGTTCGAAGTTTAATATGCGTTTAAAAATAAATTTGTTATTTTAATTGTATAGCAAATTGACTGAATTCTATTTAAAGATATTAAAAAAAATATGTTAATAATGAAACTTTGCTTATATATGGCTCGATTTCAGAATGACAGATAGATGGCAGAAAGCAAGTCTGAGTACAGACTCACTTCTGAAGTCTACGAGTTAACAGTATAAAATTAAGAGTCGGATGTGTGGTCACCGAGATTAATGGTCTTTAATTTTGCTCTAAAATGGCTCATTTTATGTTTGTGAAGTCCTCAAACCAGACGTCTGTGGAATACGTTACATTGTTATTTTTTGTCGAATTACTTTTATCATTAGTTATACAAAATGCACAATACCCCTTTAAGGGGGTGGCATCGATCCGGCAGATTGGTACATTTTTTCAGAGCGATATATGAATGAAAAAAATGTGAAAATCATTTTTTTTTATCTTCAATAAAAGTGTTCAGTCTTGCGAACGTTTATATTTTTAATTTCTTAACATAACTAAATAACTGTGAAAATATAAAAAAACACCTTCCACTGTACATCCATTTCCAACTAAACCCGATTATATAATTTTTTTGAAGACGATATTAATAAACTTCAAACATTGTCGGGTGTAATGCGCTAAAACGTCTAGTTTCTTTGTTGCGTATTAAAAAATTTCCTCAAAATGAAAGTTTTTTGTCCATGAAAAATGGTCAAAAATGACAAAAAGTAGAGAAAAACAACTTTTTTGAGATATAAATTGTCCTTCAATTGCGTTTTGATGTTATAAAATGTTCTTCCTATCTAAATAAATGGCGCCTATTACACCCACAATTTTATTTGGAATTTTTGACCAGCATAAAATTTTAAAATATATAGTGCCAAATGGCACTTATTGAGTGTACATCCGAGTGTTAAAAATTTCATCGATAGTTTAGAAATGATAATCGCACGACCAACTCATTAGTTGACATACGGATATTTAAAAGATACCAAAAAATTTAATATGTGATTCTGCCTTATTTTTTATGGAGAGTTCGAAAAACAGAATTAAAAAATTAAGGACTTGATTTGCGGAAAAATTTCATAATTTTTCTAAAACAGTCGAGAAAAAATGACAAATAAACATATTATGATTTTTCAAACAGCAGTCAGAAAATATGAAGACATGCTTAAAAAAACTCTCCTCCTCATTATTTAACCTCAGCCTAAACAACTTAATTTTTTTTTTCTGTGTGTAAGAGTATTCTATCTGCTGCAAAGTTTAAACTGCTAAAATACGATAATAATAAAAATTATCGACCGGCTTAAAAAGAAATGTTTTGTTTATATATTAAAGCAAGTTGCTTTAAGCAACTGTCAGGATCAGGAAAATTTTTTTGTTTTATCAGATTGTCAGCGTTGAGAAACTGTTCATTTCTGTTCGATGACTAAATAAATTAAATGACTCCAGAGTATTACAAAATGTTAACATTTAACGCGATTTAACCGTTTTTTAGAACAGATTTGAGTCGAAACAAAAACTTTCGGTCCAAACTTGTCAGAAACAAATTTCGGATAAACGCTTGAAACACCCACTTATGAAATATAGCCTTTATCATTTTTTGGTTAGAATGCGTAGCCACAACGTTAAAATCACACGTTAAAAGGAGTAGTGGCTACGCATTCTAACCAAAAAGTGATAAAGGGATATTATATAGGTGATATAATAATTGTACCTTTTCTTGGATCATAAATATCCTACTAAAATTGCTGACAATGTTCTGAATTGATTTTGTACTGAACGTGATATTTCGTCAAGAGCTCCAATTTGAACATATCCTTTTCCCAACGGAACTCCATCTCAAAAACGTTTACTATCTTTATAGCGCGTGTTCAAATCCCACTGAAGTTGTCTTATTGATTGTCTTGAGTATTATTATAAGCAAGGGTCTTGATAATGGGACTGCTAAATTTTATCGGTGTGTAATCACTAAAACAATCGCTTATACAACATCAGTGGGATTCGAACACGCGCTATAGAGATAGTAAACGTTTTTGAGATGGAGTTCCGTTGGGAAAAGAATATTCAATAAAATTTGTAGCAAATTTTTTTGCTGTTTTTACTAAATACTAGACAATGTTTTGCTTTCTTTTCCACACGGTTGTTCATTCCGTGAAAAAAGTATGTTTGAAAGTCCCAAAACATACAATTTCGTGAAACCTTCACTATTTTTATTGTTTTATGAAATTTTTTATAAAATATTTCCTTTTTTTGTTCAATAACAAGAGTTGTCCAAACATTTTGAGCCAATATAATGCCATTCAATTCTGGTTCAGAATTCCCAAAATCTTTTATTCCATTTACAGAACCTCTTATTTGTGTACTCATAGTACCATAAGAATAAATTGCCAGATTTGTATCTCCATAATAAAATTCATCTGTTTTCTTTCCAGAGCTGTCCGACACAAACGGGAAAAAAATGAGAAAAAAGAGCTTTGTTTTTCTTTCCATGCGGAAAATAAGGAAAAATCATTCTGAGTCATAAATTATTACTGGAACAAATAGCTGGTTAATTTGTAAAAAACATTGTATTTGTATTAACCGTATCATAAAATTGTCAATAATTTCGTCCTAGTAGTATAATATTATATGCTTATCTTTTCAGATCAGATATTTTTTTACTGAGGGACAACCTTTCCTGTTCATTATCACTTTTTCCGATATGCAGCAAAGATTTTCGACTGGTATAACTTGAATTTATTGCATAAATATCAACCGAAACTTTGAAATTCTTATATAATTTTGGCAAAGTCGCAAAAAGAAAATTTTGCTCGACTCTGAAACCATCACCTGAATTTTTATATTTAAATTAACTGTTATACCAACTAACTGGTACAACAACTAAATACCCAAAATAAGCTTCAACTTGAGCGGTATTATTTATATCGTATAAAGACCGTATATCAGTTTTCCATCCCCATTCCTATGGTAAGATAGTATTCCGGCTGTATCACAGAAAAATTGAAAGTTTTTGGACATTTCTAGAATTTGTACCATAAATTTACTAATTAAATATTTGACATGCAATTTTCATATGCAAAGTCGATATTTAATTCATAAACATGTAGCCGAAAAACTATTTGGATTACCGACCCTCAGAGTAAAGAGCAGCAATATTTGAATGAAAGAAACAACGCAAGATATTAGCACTCAATCAAAACCCTGGATTGAGGAATAGGCCAATTTTATTGGTCAAATTATACAAATCAAATTCTCATGCTCAAATGTACTGTTAAGGTCGGTAATCCATATAGGCTTTATGATATAGCTATATGATATAGCTATATGATATAGCTTAAGGGGTAGCGGTCGTACTCTTTTAAGGGTACTTTGGGGTGTAAAAATATCACGACATTGCTAGGAAACACTTAGAAACCATAAACTTATTGAAAAAAATTAAAAAAAAAATTCCAGAAAAAAGTTCGAAATTTTCAATTTTTTGAAAATTTTTCTGAGTATTATTTTTTGAAAAACATTGAAACTCAGTTTTCGACCAAACAACCTCAAAGTATCAAAAAGCTGCAAGCAGATTTTTTTCTCGGCATCACCCAAGCTTTAACTTGATGGTACTTTCGACTTAATCCGACAACTTTTATTTTCGAGTTTTCATTTCCGGTTTACTTAAATGCGATTTTTTAGAATTCAACAGAAAATGTCAAAATTCGGCTTCATCAAAATAAGAAAACAATATTTCTCCATCTTTTCCCAAATTAATACTGCATTCTAAAATGAAACCTAGGAAGAGTAGTACTTTGAAGATCGAAAACCTTGAAATTAGGCGGTTTTTCGCAGTTCTAAAAAAACTAGATGGATATTCAAAAATCCGCTTCATCAAATAACAACCATAAGTGTTTCCCTGGTTGATGCCAAAATTGAATGAGATTGTCTGCGAACTCTAGGAGGAGTAGTAATTTGAAAATTCGGTTAGGTGTTCTAGAACTCGCCGCATAGTGGTCACCACGGTCGGCCAAAAATTATGCTGATAAATTATTATTGGAGATCAAGGATAGATCTACCATTTGGCTATTCTCAGAAGTTTCAAAGCAGTTTAGTATTCTGGTGAAGTGGAGTACAAAAGTACAATTATGCGACGGCAACTCCCTTAAATACTATCTTACGCATCCTTATCCCAAAATCAATTTTCCATCTCCATGCTATCTCATCCCCTCCAAACCCTAGGATCCCATCCCCATCTATCCCAAAGGATCCCATTCATTCCTATTTCTAAACAACCCTGGCTACGACTCTTTTTTCCCCATCCGATGTAGTGAAAAGTACACTTTCGAGTACAGTATCTACCTTCACAAACTTTTCGACTCTTTGGCAAATAAACAATTTTAATTTTTCTGATCACATTTTGTTACGGTTTTTGAGAGCAGCTTCAAATTTAACTCAATAAGACAGAAAAAGAGGCAATATCAATATCCCCTAATCCCCCTATGTTCGATCCTTGTTCCCTACGCTTGACTGAACAATTTTTAATCCCCTAGATAACTTGAAATGATTTTTGTTCCATCTTTATTTTTGTGCCGTGGCCATCGTGGGTCTTCGGAATTTCGGCCACCCGGGGTGGCCCACCCCCCTCTTTGAGACAAAAATAAGACAGAAACTCTCGTCTCCTAATATTTTGGAACCTCAAACATATTTGCTTGGAAACAGCGGGAGTTTTAAGTTGGAAAATAATACTGATCAATAAGACAAACATCACTTATTAGGGGACTCACTCATTGAATAAAATTATATTTGACATAACTCAAAAGTGCCAGAACTCGAAAATATCATATTGTGACTCTTTGATTATAAACGGAAAAATTATTTTCAGAAAATAAAAAATTGAATCAATGATTATATCAAGAAAAGTATTTTTCTTGCAACGTTAATAGTACTGTCAATTTCTTTTGCGATGAATAGAAGAAATTGAAAAGCTACACATATCAAATTTATTTACCAATTGTTTCTGTCAAGCTCAATTCGTCATTTCCTGAAATTTTTCCAAACCATTCCCAGTCATTAAAGAAATGCAGCGTGATAACCAAAACTCCGGATGCTCCGATTGCAAAAATGATTCCGAATAAAACATATTTTTGCGTATAATTCATAATCAGCTTTGGAATAAATGATTTATTTCAAGGTTTTTTGTTGAAGCAGAAAAGGAAACATGTACGCAAATCACTAGAGCGCGTATAAAACGTATAAAGAACAAAAATGTTTTTATCTGTCAATTGAATTTTAACAGTTATGTTAACATGAGTTATTAGTGAAGAACGTCACCCCGAAAAAGCGTGTTTTAAACGCAGAAATAAGCATTCGCTATGGACCAACTAACTTTCAGGAGACTTTTAAGTGGATTTTCATGTATAACTGGACAGAATTAGTTTATACAGCGTAATTTATTTGAATCGGCCTTTTCAAGTCAAGCCATGTCTCTTGCAATTGAGAACTTGGCTCATTTTAAAATTTGCAAGAATATACCTTAGGTTTGATTTTTTTTAGATTCTTCACATTTCACTCTAAGATACTTCAAAACTGGTCCAACCAAGTGATGAGATGTATCTAAACAAAATCAGGTTCAATTACAAACTAAAAACATCATTTAAGACGAAAATTTATAAAAATTCAGCAATATTTTTTTCAAAAATTGACATTTTCCTGAAGAGTGATTTGAAACGATAGCAATTTAATTCATGTTAGATTGTCAAACAAACACAAAATCATAATCATATTTTTATCATTCTAGACCAGAAAATTGATATTTTAAGGCTTCCATCATGACCACCAGGTGGCTCAAGAAAGCATTTTGATCCGAAAAACATTCCAAGTGCCACTGGTTCCAATGTTGAATTCAATCAATTAAGGGGCCTCCAGGAGATAATTTTTCATTTTGTGTGATAGAAAAGCGGAATGGCAAATAATATACAGGAGGTCTCGTGATAGATATACGTTGGGTAAATGTGCAAAAAATGAGAACTCGATAAAAGGGTCCTCAGAAGTTTATTTTTTCTGTCCCGACCACTATGTAGCTTTATTTAAGTTCAATTTTTAATTTTTCAAAATTAAAGTAATTGCATATAGAATTTCATCGCAAGTATTAGTTTCACATTGAGCGTTGAATTATTCTTCAGAATCTAAAAGCCTTTGAAAAAAACAACGTGCTTAGCACCGGAAATAAAAATGCTCAAAAATCGAATTAAATCATCAAATTTATAATTAAAGATATGCAATAAATGCGCAAGCATCGACTTAATGCAACGGTATTAGCAAATAAAAGTCTCAGATGACAACAGGTGGTGCTGAAGGCGATTTCATCTATAGGTTGTCGTAAAAACAACAAGGTATTGGGCATTTATTGAAGAAATCAACAGTTGGACTAAATCAAAATAGCCGTTTAATACAAAGTTTCTTGTAAATGCGTTGAAAATTAATCAAGTCAGTAAAATCAAATTTTCGGGAGATTAACATTTTTGTTTCTAAAACAAAATTTCCTTATTTTTTGCTAGTTGGTCGGAAAATATGGATGGTAAAAAGTCACCCCTGACCTTGAAAGTGTAACCGAAGGGTACGTTTCGAGTCAAACTTTCGACTGGAAAGGATACTTTTGAAATTTTCAAAAAATCGGATAAAGGGTATTAAAGGCACTCAAAATGACAAAAATTATTATCCTTTCTACAAAATTTTGGTATTAAGCATTTCTTTGTAAGGTCAACATTCAAAAAAACTTTTAATCACGCCTCAGAATAATTCTAGGGCAGTTGTGCTAAATCTGAGGGTACACGTTTGTAGATCCATCCTTCGTCTAATGATAACACTTCTCAAACTCAACATTTTTACATCACATCACCAGATGATGAGTCTATTCAGATTAGACTATTCTAGAACAGTTACCGGTTTTTCGAAAATCTATCTCCTTTTAGACCCCACAAACAAAGCGTGTTAAAATTTACACATAGTAGTATGATGATTTAGATTTTTTCGAATTTCGACTATTTATTTCCTAAAAATATATTAAAATAAATTACAGCGGGGTGCGGCGCGCCGCGGCGTATAGTTAGATTCCACGCAAAAAATTTTTTTGCGGACACTACTCCCTTAAGCTTTGAAATTCAATTAAAATCAAATTTCA